>PVIC010036855.1:0-18363 GCA_004025085.1 Thryonomys swinderianus
AAGGAAAAATATGAGGTTGGATAAATGTTCTCTAAAAAATACAATTTATGACCATTTAGTATGATTCTGGCTGTTGGTTTTTCATAAATCGCTTATATCAGATTGAGATGAAAACCTATCCCAATTTTCTGTAGGGTTTTAATCATGAATGGGTGTTGAACTTGGTCAAATGCTTTTTCTACAACTATTGAGATGATTATATGGTTTTTGTCTTTGAACCATCCTTGCATCCCTAGGATGAATCCAAGTTGGTCAGGGTGTATGATCTTATTGTGTGTGTGTATGATCTTCTTGATCGTCCTCTGTATTCTGTTTGTTAGTGTCTTATTTAGGATTTTTGCAACTATGTTCATTAGGGAGATTGGCCTGTAGTTCTCTTTCATGCTAAAATCAGGAGCAAGACAAGAATGTCTACTATCACCATTCCTGTTCAATAATATAGTTCCGGAAACAGCCAGAGTCATTAGACAAGAGAAAGAAAAGGCATAAAAATAGGAAAGGAAGAAGTTAAACTGCCCTTATTTGCTGATGACATGACACTCCGTATAGAAAATCCCAAAAGCTCATCTGAATGACTGCTAGACATCACTGCCAGATTCAGTACAGCAGCTGGGTCTAAGGTCAACACTCAAAAATCAATAGCCTTCATATACATGAGCAATATATTCACTGAGAGAGAAATTGGGGAAACAATTGCTTTCACAATAGCATCCAAAAAAAATCTAGGAATCATTATAATAAAGGAGGTGAAAGACCTCTACTCTGAAAATTAGAGCACTCTGAAAAAGATCGAAGAGAATAACAGAAAATGGAAATATATCCCTTGTTCCTGGATAGGAAGAACCAATATTGTCAAAACGGCCACACTCCCAAAACTGCTACAGATTTAATGTAATCCTGATTGAAATACCAGCAGCATATTTCACTATGAAAAATAATCCACTAGAGAATTTCACTAGAGAAAATAGTCCAAAAATTAATCTGGAACCAGAAGAACCTAGAAGAGCAAAAGCAATTCTACACAATAAAGTCAGAGGGCATCACAATCCTCAATTTGCAACTGTACTACAAAGCCACTGTGATAAAACACCATGATACTGGCAAAGAAACAGCCCCAAGGATCAATGAAACAGACCAGAAGATGCAGAAAAAACTCCAGACATACTAAGCCATCTCATCTTTGACAGAGCCAAACACCTGCAACTTACAAAAGATAGCCTCCCCCTTTAACAAATGGTGCTGGAAAAGCTGGGTTTCAATCTGCCAAAGATTAAAACTAGATCTATGTCTTTCACTATGCACTAAACTAAAATCAAAGTGGATTAGAGACCTAAATATTACAATAGAAACACTAAACCTGGTGAAAAATAGAATTCTTGGAGACAATGGCATAGGGAAAAACTTTATGAACAAAGCCTCTACAGCATAGGAAATAGAAGAGAGAATCAACAATTGGGATCAGCCATAAAGAACGATAAATTAGAGACATTTATTACTAAATGGATGCACCTTAAAGCCATACTCATAAGTGAAACAAATAAAATACAGATAAGTAAATACCAAAATATCATTTCTCTAAGGTGAGAAACTGAAGGTGTAAATGACGTCTTGTGAAACAGAAAGAAAATGTTTAAAAGGAAAGGGGAAATAGGTAGGAGTAAGGAAAAGACAAACATTGATGGCAAAAAGGAAAAAAGGAAACAGTGCTTATGTATATGGAGGTGTGGGTTGAAGGAAGGGCGGAGGAACGGGGAAAAATAATCAAGATATATCATGTACAGGCACAAATTATCAATGATGTGATCATAATATATAGCTAAAATGCACCAATAAAACAAAGGGGAAAAAAAGAATATACTGTTTTCTGAAAATTATATTCTAACTAGTGTGAACCCAAAGCCCCAATGAAGTTTCTCAGTTTGCTCCGTTCCTCTTCGGGGAGAACGTGTGAACAGTACAGTCAACTAGCTACATTTCTCTTTCTTCAATTTCTCTTGAAGACTTAAAACGTAAACTCCTTATACCCCGGGTGGGACTCGAACCCACAATCCCTGGCTTAGGAGGCCAATGCCTTATCCATTAGGCCACCGGGGCTGACAAGGAAGGCACGTTTAGCTCGCCTTGGACCAGTCTCTACACTGCTCCCGCAGGATTTCAGCACGGCCTCTGGTCTTATCCGGGGCTTTCTCACGTTCTTCCGTCTAATGGTCTCTCTCTCCATACTGCTCACGTAGCACCTACTTCAGGGCATCCTGGAAAACCAGAGGAGGTGCACACATGGAAATGGATCTGATAGTCATAGAAAAGGGAGTTTTACCCCTGCTTATTGGTGTGTGAGAGTGAATCTTTTAGAGACCAAGTCCCCAAACTGTAACTCCAAACCCACTTATTAATTGCAAAGTGCCAGCGCTGCAATTAAACCTGAATACTCAATGTTTTATTTTAATAAGGAGGTTTTATTTGAGAATAAACAACTCACACATTAAACGAAAAACATAGTAGCAGAGCTTTCAATGGTACAAACAACGCGCTGTGGAACGCGTGCCATAGATTCGCCAACACTGACTGTGTCGTCTCACTCTGGATGTGAGAGCGCCCAGGTTCAAATCCTGGACGAGCCCCTTCACCCGAGTACGCCTCCTATTGGAAAACAGGTAAATGTGCTCTACAAGGAATGGCCGTTTCCCCACCGGAAAGGTAGCGTGGGAAACACGTCATCTCTGTCTTTCTTGCTCACATTCTTACACCAATTATTGGGTACTCTTTCTTTGCGTTTGAGACAGGATCTCTCTACACTTTAGGTGGGTCTTAAACTTTGTAATCTAGTCTAGCCTTAAACTCGAGGTGATACAATGGGCTCTTTTTTTGTTGTTTTGTTATTTTTTAAAGATCCATGGCCTGGGGTCTCCTTAGTGACCCTCTAAAAGGACTCTCACTTCTGGCCCACCAGCTCAATCGATAGAGTGTGATGGTTTTTGTTTTTGTTTTTTGAGACAGGGTCTCACTTTGTAGTTCAAGCTGGCCCTGAGCTCACTATGTATCCCAGGCAAGCCTCAAACTCAGCATTCCTCCTGTCTCTGCCTCCCGAGCGCTGGGATTACAGGCATGAGCCACCACGCCCGGCTGTTTTTTTTGTTTTTGTTTTTTTGAAACACAGTCTCCCCATTAAATTCACACCAGTCCTGAACTCAGTGTGGAGTCTAGGATGGTCTTGACCTTGTAGTGATCCTCCTGCCTCAGCCTCCCCACAGGAGTGATCAACCATGGGCACTTTATTTTCCTTTTTAAAAAAAATTAACAAAACTTGCTATTTTTAACCTTTGTGTGGAAGGAGGAATTGGGAATTGAACCCAGCTACATTCTCAGCCCCCCCCCCCTTTATTTTTTGAGACCGAGTCTCAGCAAATTGCCCGTTTTCAAGTTTACAATCCAATGGCACTAGTTATGGTCACAATATTTGTAGAATATCATCATAATAGCCTGTTAGATTTTTTTTTTTTTTTGAGACAGGGTTCTCGCGTGTGTAGTTCAGGCTGTTTCTGAGCTCACTATGTGGCCCAGGCAAGCCTCGAACTCAGCAATCCTCCTGCCTCTGCCTCCCGAGTGCTGGGATTACAGGCTTGAGCCACCACGCCCGGCACCTGTTAGATTTTTAAAGGCACATGTCCTTTGGTCCCCTGGAACAAGTCCAGACCTTCCCCGCAAGCAGCCCGAACACGCGTCTATCACTTTTCATCCCATGAACGCAATTCGTGCAGTTCGCTGTCTCTGTCTTCATACTCTGTCTGGCCAGTATGTAGGGCTGGCTAAGTGCAGCCTTGGCCCTGGTCCTGGCTCGACTGCAGGACGATGGGAGCAAAAGGCCCGGGCAGTGCCCTAAGCCTGCGCAGGGCATACGCCAGAGAAAGCTTTCAAGAAAGGAAAGGGACGGGGGTTACCCACTTTCCGGGTTCTCCCTTCTGTCTCTCTTAAGGCAGAAGCTTTCTCTCTCAAAAAAATTTTCCTACTCAAAAAAAAAAAAAAAAAAAAAAGGAAAGGGAAGAAAAAAAAAATTCAACCAGCAGCGACCACGAAGGGACTCGAACCCCCAATCTTCTGATCCGGAATCAGACGCCTTATCCATTAGGCCACGCGGCCCCACAACCACTTAGGGCACAGCTTTTGGTATAAAGCTTGTTTGAGCGCCTGCGCGCTACACTTTAGTAGGCTTGCCCGGCGTGAAGGCCCGCCCCTAAGGCCTGAGCCCGGAAGCTTTGCACAGCAGAACAAGGACCGTTTATGGGCACCTATCCAGTGGACCCAGCCGCCCCTTCCTTTCCGATGCCCTCTACTGCCCGCCGCCTGCGTCGGGGCCTCCCACCGCTCCCCCGGCCTCGAGTTTGCCCCATTGCGGGACTGGCGAATCTGCAGCAGTCTCTCTGCGAGCCTCTGGGCTGGACCTGACTCGCCGCCGAGAAAGCAGAGGCTCCGCGCCAGGTGCAGACCGGGGATCGCCCGCACAGGGGCCACCAGGCTGCGAACGGAGTGTGGGCCCGGGCGACTCCCGTGCCCAGCCCAGCCCAGCTCTTTGGATTCCTTAGACCCAGATGCAGGGCATAGTTCCCAAGGGCACAGTTGTGCCAAGTACTTTACATCCGTCATCTCACTTAGTTCACAGGTCTCTAAGAGCAAGCACTCTCCCAACACAGCGACCCTCAGCAGATATTTATTTCACACCATCTAGGCGGCCGCGTCCAAAGTACCGAGACAGGTGGCCAAAAGGAAGCTGAACACGGCAGATAAGGCAGGGCCCTCAGGCCTGGAGGCAGAGCTGGCGTCGGAACGAGCTGCGGATCTCCAAGCAGGCCTTGCGGGGAGCATCGCTCTCAGGGCCCAGCACGTCCAGCTCGCAGACCTGCCTGTTGACCTGAGGGGCCACACTCAGCTTGAGCCCAGGACCTTAGGTCCCAGGGGGCGCACCCTAGCGTTCACTGCAGCTCTCACTTGCCACTCTCAGCTTTCAAACGTTACTTTGACATCTTTAAGTCTAACAGGGCCCCAAAGCCTAACAGAAGTTCCCTGTTGTCAGAGAAGCCTGGCAGCTCCGGGAATGATGGTGCACACCTGTCATCCCGGTGCTTTGGGAGGCTGAGGCAAAAGGATTGCAATTTCACACCCAGCTTGCCCAAGTTAGTAATCCCCTGTCTCAACTTTCTTTGAGGCCCCTGCCTCTGAGGTGGAGGTTTGAGACAGACTCTTGCTATGTAGCTCAGGCTGGCCTCAAATTGTCAGATGACCTCCTGCCTCAGCCTTCCAAGTGCTGGGATTACAGGTATGCATCACCAGGTTTGGCCTCTCCGTACCAATTTAAAACATGAAAAAAGGGCTTGGAATGTACTTCAACTCGAAGGCCCAGGACTTCAGAAAAAGAAAACAAGGAAAAGACCCCCCCACACACACACAGAGTACAAGTCTCCCCACCTGTAGTTCCCCTATCAGCCAGACTACCTGCACGCACCGTGGCCTCAGCAGAACCAGCTTTACTCCCTGCCAGCCAGCTAACTATTCAAATCAACCCCATCCCTCCTGGGCTCCCTGAATACTTCACCCCTTGACTCTCTAAAGCCCACTTCCCGCAGCCCCTAGTGGTACCCTCCGCTCCTAGTGTTTCCCAAGGACTCCCGTGGCCCTCGGTGCACGTGCGCACCTTCTGCTAGTCTCATTTGACGAGTGCCAGGTGGCACAGGTTTGGTCATCTCACACTGTTGAGAGCAGGGGAACATCTCCTTACGATGAGGAGATGGAAACACCAGATCCGGGAGAAAGACCCACCGGCCCTCTCTGCTGGTCACCCCCACACACCTCTGTGAGCAGCTCCAGAAGGTCCCCCCCAGGATTGGCTCTGATGACTTCCACCAGCCTCTGGACAAAGTCCGAGCCCTTCTCGTCTCGATACGCCACACAGCCTAGGTCAGGGACCAGGGCCAGGGAATGAGGCTTGGGCCTTAGCCTGCAGCATCCCACTCCCAGGGGCCAGCTGTAGGCAGCAGTGGGGGACAGCGGCTGAAATAACCCTGGGGATCCTGCCAAAGAATAGGGCAGAAGGCGGGGATTTCTGGCATCCAGACCAAATTGTTGTTCTATCTCTGCAGAGCAAATATGTGAGTAAACTCGATAGCAAACATTTACTGTGGTTCTAGCAGATACAAGGCACAGAGCAGGGCCCTTCTGGAGCCTGCAGCATGGAGAAGATTATCCACACGGAGTGCTGGGCCCACTTAGCACTTGTTACATGCTCACCCTACTTTTTTTTTTTTTTTTTTTTTTGAGACAGGGTCTCGCTTTGTAGTTCAGGCTGGCCCTGAGCTCACTATGGAGCCCAGGCAAGCCTCAAACTCAGCAATCCTCCTGCCTCTGCTTCCTGAGTGCCGGGATTACAGGCGTGAGCCACCACACCCGGCACTGTGGTATGTGGTATTGATTAGTCACTACACCCAGCATTGTATGTGGTTAGCGGGGATCAAATTGAGGACCTTGAGTTTGCGAGGCAGGTGTTGGAACCACTGAGCTAAATCTCCAGCCCATCATTACTTTTTTGACAGGGTCTCACTATGCAGTACAAGATGGCTTTGAATTCACTATGCAGCCAAGATTGGTTTTGAATTCATAGCAATCCTCCTGCCTCAGCCTCCTTAGTGCTAGGATTACTGGTGTGCACCACAGCACCCAACCTAACCATCATTACTCTTAATATAGACTTTAAACCATGGAAGGAAGATGATTTAATATAACTGAGCTGGCTCCTCTGTGTCCACCCTCAAGCTACGGCTGTCCCTAAGATCACTCCAGATCTTAAAGCAGGAAACTGAGCCCATGCAAAGGTCATCAGGCACCTTACCCTCGTGGCTGCATACACTGTCAGAATGTCTGCCAGGCCAGAGCTCCCTGAAGTGGGGCCTTGGGAAGGACTGCCTGCAAGAGGAGTCAGCTCTAATCACAGAACCCTGGGACTCTACCAGTCCTATAGTCTCCCCTTCTCTGGCTCAAAGCAGGCCAGGGCAGTAGAAAAAATGCAGGGAAGAAAATCTGTAAATTGAAGGCCAAAGCCCAGCCCTGTGCTTACCAGCTGTGTGGCCTCAGGGGAGCTAGCGCAGCTGCCTGACTCCAGGTCACTGCCAGGCTCAGTGAAGGGAAGCAGCTCTTGCTTCCCACAGGCCCTTGCACTTTAGAAAGACACCTCCCCCACTCCTTGCGTTATCTTGCCCAAGAGGGGACAGAGGTGACAGCAGGAACCCCAGAAATGCTCTTGGAACAGTTCCCGCCACCAGGTTTGCCCAAGCCTGGGCTCGGGAAGGAAGGCAAGACCCACCTTGGGTGTTCACGTGGATTTGAAGGACGTCCCCCTGGGTAGGGGTGGCTGGAGGTGTCCACAACCAGCGCTGGTACCAGGGAAGAGCTGGTGGCCCCACACCAGCATCTCTGTTTCCTGGGGAATGGAGGGGTGGCAGATCACTTCATTTGGTGGGTACCCAGGGGAGCCTGTAGAGGACAGACCCCACGTAAATAGTGGGGTCAAGGCAAGAATCAAATTCCCAGAGCTTGGGAATTTCATGGCCTGACATGCCAGAAACATTAAGAACACTGACTGACTAGGCTGAGGATTAAGAGCTCAAAATAGCTAAATCCCAGCACTCAGGAGGCAGAGGCAGGAGGATTGCTGTGAGTTCCAGGCTTGCCTGGGCTACATAGTGAGCTCAGGGCCAGCCTGAACTACAAAGTGAGATCCTGTCTCAAAACAAACAAACAGGGCCGGAGGGTTAGCTCAGTGGTTCTGGCGCCTGTCTTGCAAGCGCAAGGTCCTGAGTTCGATCCTCGGTAACCACATATAATGCTGGGTGTGGAGACACGCCCACCAACAATCAACACCGCATACCATAATGCCGGACGTGGTGGCTCACGCCTGTAATCCCAGCACTCGGGAGGCAGAGACAGGAGGATTGCTGAGTTTGCGGCGGCTTGCCTGGGCACCATAGTGAGCTCAGGCCCAGCCTGAACTACAAAGTGAGACCCTGTCTCAAAAAGCAAAAAACAAACAAACAAACAAAAAACCAGATAGCTAAATTTTGGAAACAACCCAAATGTTCATCAGCTCTAGACTGGATAAAGATGTGGTTTTTATATAAATGGAATATTACTCTGCCATAAAGAATGATAAGTTTGAGTCATTCGTTCTCAAAAGGATGTACCTTGAGGATATACTCCTAAGTGAAATAAATAGGGCACAGACGTGTAAATACCATGTCTTTTCTCTGGTATGAGAAACTGAAAATGTAAATAAGTCCTAGAATGTATGATAGACACTGCAAAATAGAAAAGTTCTTAAGGTAAATGGGGGATAGGGGTAAGTAATGAGTGGAAAGAAAAAATGTGATGGTAAAAGAAAAAAAAGAAGAAACAAACTCATGTATATAGGGGATGGGGGTGGTAGGGTGGGTAGGGGAATGGGAAAAAATGAGAATTAAGGCATGTTATGTACTGGTATAACTTATCAACGTTGAGTGTTATCATGATGTGTGTATAAAATATATCTATTTCACACACACAAAAAAAAAAGATCTCAAGTTCATGGACTTGACCATAGGAAGGACGGGAGAAGGGGTGGGAAGGGCCAGCACTCAGGCTCCCAAGAGGACGTGGACAGCAAGTGTGGAAGACTAATGGCTGGAAGGAAACCCAGAGCAGGAGGAGAGGGGCAGGAGGCCAGAACACTCACCCCCGCGGCATGCTTGAAGCAGAAAGACCTTGGGGTGGCCCCGTAGCACAGGGCAGCGGCTTAGCTCCCACACTAGCGCCTCTGGCTGTACCTCTTTCCCATCTGCCCCCAGGCGCTGACCCTGCATCCCCCCATGGGCCATCAGGGCCACAAGGGCACAGCTCACAGGGCTCTTGTGGGTGTTCAGCCTCTCTCGGAACTGAGCCAAATTCTCCCAGAATCCCTGGAGTAGAGAGAAGGTCAAAGACTGAGCTACGCACCTGGCTTCTCACCCTGGCCTGAGAGCACTTCCCCAGCTTCTGCCATGGACTTCCACCTGCTGCCAGTGTCTGGCCCAGAGAGGAAGCCCTTTTCTTACTCTGCAGCACTTGGCAGAAGCTCTTTGGAGGTGACGAGGAAGTCTAGCTTCCCGGGACCACTTCTCCTGTCCCAGGGGGAATACTTAAAAGGGATGAGCAGAAGGCGGTATAGGTTATGTTCCCAAGAAAGCTTTGACTCTTGGGGAAGCAGAGACCAGACAGCACGGGGGCAAGGAGCCCTGGGCGCCAGCTTCCTGAGGCAGGGCAGTGACTCTCCTGCATGCAGCCAGGAAGACACAGGCTAGACCTGTGGGTATGCTGCAGGTTGCAATACGGGAGAGGCCCAGGAGGTAGTCCCAGAGGAGAGGGGAGGGGTCGGGCTTCCTCCAGGCACCACCAGAAGTTCCGGTTTCCCCCTTACCTGAGCTGTAGGGTCTGTTCTCACAGTAACCTCAAAGCTTAGGTCCTGGCACAGGTCTCCCAGGGCCTCCACATCGTTCTGTGCCCCAGGTCGGTCTCGGACCACGGCCAGAATGAGGGCAGCCCTGGCCCCAGACAGGTCATACCAAACACTGGAACCAGGGTCTGGCTACGGAGAAGGCAGTGGACACTCAGTACGGTTCGAGGGGACCCCCGGCTTGTCTCCTCCTTCACCTGGGACTCAGCCCCTCTCCCATCTGCAACTGTGGGTACATAATTGGACCCCACCATGCACCCTCACCTCAGGCCTCTGGGGCTCCACACCTCTTAGGCACAGGGCCCCTCACAGGGAGCTCCGGAAGACTGGGCAGTAGATGTCCCCAGCAGACTCTTCAGTCACCCTGCAGAAGAGCTGGGAGGGCGGGGCCCAAAGCCATCTGAAGGTGCTCTGTGGTACAGTGGGGAGCGAGGGACAGACTACAGGGAGGCGGAATCTGGCTCCTGGGAAGGCCTCGGCAGCATCCTGGCTACCACAGGCTTTTTGTGGTCACTCGCCAGAACAGAGGGAGAAGAGGGAATGGACTTCGCTTCAGTCGTAAGGTCATGTATTTCCTTGGCCATGGGGGGCCACAAGTGGGCAGTGGCTATATCATCATCAACCCCCACCCCAGGGCTGAGTGGGCACAGAGGGAGTGGCAGGCTTAGGAGGAAGGCACCTAGGGTGGGCACCACTTGGGAGGACACCAGGCCTGACAGAGCCACAGAGCAGAGCTGATACCCACAGCCCCCACCTCCAGGATCTCACAGGCACCACCCACTTGTCCAGGGAGAACTTCAGACCCTGGGCACCCAGCCCAAGCCCCTCAGTCTAACAGGCAGCAGTCGCTGCCTGTGCGATGTGTCCACATCGGTGCGGACGCCAGGAGCTTGGGAAGGAGGCCACCTGGCAGGCTGGACTGTGTGAGACTGGGTGGGATGACAAGGCGGCCCGGCCTGGAGCTGGAGAGAACCTGGAGTATCTGGAGGTGCGCACAGGAGGCACACACTGCCTTTGTAGGCCAGAAAGGTTTAGAGAATGAATGTGGGGGGTGAGGCACATGAGAGTGAATTGAACTGAAACCGGCCTAGGAGAGCACAAAGAGCTTGGGGGGACCGTGAACCTGGACCTCTGTACCGTCTCTGCGGCCCTCACCTCCGTGAGCAGCTGCAGCAGGGACCAGTGAGGAGAGCGGCCGGAGAGCTCCCACAGGCCAGCGAGGAAAGCTCCGGGCTCCCGGCCAGCTGTGGAGAAGCGGGCAGGAGCTGCGTGTTGGCAGGAGAGAAGTGCCCAACTCTCCCGCTCACCCCCTACCCCCACTTCAGCCTGGTGTCCCCCAGCCCAGCTGCTCACCCCCAGGACCACCAGAGAGCAGCAGGAAGATTTTGGGGTGGCCCTGCAGGGCCCCACAGCGACTTAACTCCTGGACCAGCGGCAGTGGTTGCTTTAGCTGTTTTCTGGGGGCCACCAAGGTCACAAGGGCACAGCTCACAGGGCTCCCCTGGGCATCCAGCTGCTCTCGGAACCGAATCAGCTCCTGAAGGGTGCCCTAGGTAAGTCTGGCCTGAGTCCAGGAGCTCACGGCGGGGGGGTTCTGGGGCTGAGGCTGAGGGACGGGGGCTCACCTGTACCAACACCTCACTCTTTTTAGTTTTCAAAGCCCAGGGCTTGGAGCACACGGTCCACGGCAGCAACAGCAGCAGCAGACACTCCAGGGCCGCTGAGCGTCAGGGCCTCGCGTGACCCCTGCATACTGTACTTCCCCTGGGAGTAAGGCCAAAGCTGGGCTGGGCAGAGGGCTCATCTGGGCATCAGGAGCAGGCAGGGCCACATAGAACTCCCCACTACCTTTCTCCCCAGGCTGTCTCGAGCATCCGCCAGCTGTGCAGCCACCTGCAGCGTCCCAGACACCAGGAAGGCCATGGAGGTGAGGTGAGGCTTCCTTCCTCTAAGCACCAACCCCACCTCCCGGCCTCGGCGCCCAGTACTCTGAGCTCTAACCCTCTCCTCCCCCCAAGCTGCCTCCTACAGCTGTTTACGATCTGAGCTGGACTCTGCCCCATTTCCCAGAGATCTGGGCTCCACTGTCCCCATGCAGCTCTGTTCTGTCTCTAGCCCAGTGACTTGTTGGCTGAAACCTGAGCCTGAAACCTGTGCCCAACCCTATTCTTAGCTCTCTGGTCTTGTTACACTCCGGTGCCTCCCTTTGGAGGCAACACCAGCAATAAAAAATAAAGCCCTCCTACATCTCCTACCATCCTTGGTACCTGTCCTTGCCCATGGCACAACACAGGTGTGCGCACACAACACTGCACATGCATGCGCACAGCACCGAACCCACAGGGCCAGAAAATGCTTTGTCCACAGTGTGACCTTGGTGGCTTCATGCAGGAGATAGGGACTGGCTGGACCACAGGGTGATGTGTTCAATCGGAAGCTGGAGAAGAAAGGGCCCTGGGGACTGACACTACCACAAGCAGACTGATTGTGGGACAGGAACATCACATCTCCATTTCCTGCCACCTCCTTGGGGGGACACCCTGAGGCCACCCGGGGAACAGGAAGATCGGCAAGTGTGAAAAGAGAGGTCACTGGCTCGGCCCGGGAGCCTAACTCCATGCAGCTCTCCCTGGGCGCAGGCAGCAGGGAGGCGGCTGTAGAGGGACGGCTGGGAAAAACCGTGGGGCCCACTTTGACTGGTGAGCCTCTCCTCCTAAGAACTTCCACCGCAGGGCAGCTTGGAGATTCAAAGAGCAGCGGGTCTCCCAACCCCTACCAAGTTGGTCCATGTCCAGCCCCTGGTTCACTTCACCAGTGGGGGCAGAGGCTGGCCTGGTAAAGCCCCAAGTCCTGTTTGGTCCCCTCAATCCCCTGCTAGGAAGAGGAGGGTTCCCCACACAGGGCTGGTACAGGCTAACAGAAGGGGATGGAGTCCTGGAGTTCAACTCCTGCAAGTCCAGGGCATGGCTCCATCTCATGCAGCACCACAAAGTGACCAGCAGGACCAGGCCACAAGGCCAAGACATGGACTTCTAGATCCCCACCCCCACAGCAGCCACCCAAAGAACAGACAGCCTGGAAAGAAGTTTCCATGTTTATTCAAACTCTTCTGAGGTCCAAGGGGCTGACCTCTTTGGAAGCGCCCTGGTCGGTCCCTCTTCAAGCAGATCTGCACACAAAGCAGACAAAACTTGAACGCAGTGCTTGAGGAGTCAGCAACAAAGTGCTGACAGAGTGCTAGTGTTAAGTAGAGCCAAGGCCACCCCTCTGGAGAGGGCAGCAGGCGGCCTCCAGGGGATACCTGTCAAGGGCCAGTGTGGCCGCAGCTGCCTGTGGCCTGGTCTGACCTCAGTTTCTCTTGTGTGTGGACCCACTGTCCCTCCCAAAGCCAGGCGGTGCCCTGGTGGGGGGGCTAGTCCCATGCCCCTACTGGAGGCCCAGGTCAGAAGAGCAGAGGGCCTGGCCCACAGACCCCGCTGAGAAAGCAGGAAACAAAGAGCCAGTGGTCACACCTGGCTGAGGCCCAGGGCTTCTTCCCAGGGCCTGCCTGAGTCCTCATGCTACCTGCTGCCCCACCAGGAATACACTGAGGTTCCAGGAAACTAGGGAAAAGAGAAACGCAGTCCATGAAGTCAGCCAGCCTTCTGTACCAGGGTGCACAGGGCAGCTGCTGGGACAGGCCGGGCTGTCTTGGGCCTGAGTGACTCCAGCAGGCTGGGAAGTGACTGAAGGCCGGTGGAGAAGGCCTGAGGGGACAGAGGAGGTGGCACTGTTCTCACTGACCGCTCACCCCACGGGCTGGGCCATCTTGGCGTGCAGGCTCTGGTGCGCTATGAGGTGGGCGCGCTGCTTGAAGCTCTTGTCGCACTCGCCGCAGCCGAAGGGCCGCTCGCCGGTGTGCACACGCCGGTGGTCCTGCAGGTAGGAGCGCAGCGAGAAGCTCTTGCCACAGTCACTGCAACCAAAGGGCTTCTCGCCCGTATGGATGCGCTGGTGGTCGGCCAGGTAGGCGCTGCGGCTGAAGCTCTTGCCACACTCAGAGCAGGAGAAGGGCTTCTGGCCGGTGTGCACACCCTGGTGGCGCACCAGGTCTGAAGAGCTGCGGAAGCTCTTGTCACACTCGGGACACTTGTGCGGCTTCTCTCCAGTGTGTGTGCGCTGGTGGCGAGCCAGATCGGAGCCCCAGCGGAAGCGTTTCCCGCACTGCCCGCAGCTGTGTGGCTTCTCTGCCGCCAGGTCCTGGAGCTGGCGCCTTCGAGCAGGCGGCCGCCCCCGCTGTGAGCCCAGATGTCGGCTCAAGGATGCCCCAGGCTGATGCGCTCTCCTCCAGGCCTCAGCTTCCCTAGGGCTCCAGGATGAGGTGTTTCCCCCACCAGCTTGCCCGGTAGGTGCCTTCACCGCCCCTTCCAGCAGGGCCCTCTTGTCGTGGCTGGGCAAACCTGCAAAGGGTGGGGCAGGGCAGCTCCTTCAGTCCCAGTGCTTTCTGGTGCTGGAGAGAGGTAGTTCAGGAAAGCACCCTGGCTCTGCTCTTTGAGGCAGGAGACCCTCAGTTTCCTTTTTTATAAAATGGGATAATAATAAAAGGCCTGCAAAGGTGAGGTTTAGAGTACGCTTCAGGCCCCACCTGCAGAAGCACCTGCCCTTCAGACCCTGCTCTGTCCCCTCCCACCCTGCCTGGCTCTGTACACTGGAGAACCAGTGCCCGCTCCAGAACCCACACAAGAGTCAGCTTATCCACACTCCCACCGGAGGAAACTGAGGTGGCAAACATGCTGCCTACAGCGCCCCTCACTCTGCAGGCTCCAGCTCTAAAAACTCACAAACACATAGCAGCTTGGGCCAGGGAGACACCCAGCCTGCCCGTGGAGTGACACAGGTTACAGGAGATGAGCCCTAATAAGCCAGGCTAAGAGAGGCCTGGCTGACGAATGGTGGCTTCAAATGGAGGGTATGATCTTGGGGGCCAGACTGGCTCTTGCTATTGGCATCCCTGCAGCTGGTGGGCTGAGGTGGCCTCCTGAGTCGCAGCTCTCCCCTTTCACTATTCGTCGACCTTTCCGAGGTTCAAGACCCCCTTTGATTAAATGGCGACAATTTTTCTAAGCACCTGTTTGTGAGAATCAAGTGAGAAAATGTGCTCACAAGCTTTTAGTACAAAGTTAGTCACCTTGGATATTTTCCCTAACATACACGTAGAAGCACAAAAAACAAAGGTCAACACACAAAACAAGAATCACATAAGGCTCTCAAAGAAACTTGAGAAAAGTTCTCTCGGGATCCAGCTTAGGGATAGCAGCAAGATGGGGTGGCTACCTGGCCCCACTTACCCAGGGTGGTGTTCTGGGAGTGCTCCCGCTTTATGTCCCAGAAGAGATCCTTCTGAGCGGGGTCCAAGGAGCCCCATTCTTCCCTCGAGAAATAGAAGGGGATATCTCCCAACGCCACAAGTCCCTGGAATAAGAAAACCTGGCTGAGGCCACCACACTGCCTTGCTCTTAGCAACTGTGGATGGGGTAGGACGGGTAGGATAAAAAAAGGCCTACAGGTGCAAGCATGGCCCATTTCATAATTCAGTTTCTCACAACAAATCTATATAGCCCAGGGTATCCTTCAGTTTGCAGTCTCCTGCATCAGCCTCCTGAGTGCTAGGACTACCTGTGGGCACCATACCCAGCTGTGGCAAGGGCCACACTGAGGGAGGGCCAAGGATGCAGCTCAGTGGTGCCACACCTCCCAGGCAGCTTAAGATCCTGAGTCTGACCCCTGGTACCAGAAAAAAACAAAAACAAAAACTAAATTGGAACAACACTAAGGGTCTCAGAGAAGATAAAACAACTAGTAACTCACATGGAGCCCAGAGGCAAAGCGGGCATCTGCTGTCTCTCTGGTACTCCTCTCTTTAAGAAGGGCAGGAACTGGGGCTGCAGGAAAAGAACGGAGCCTCAGAGAGGCCAATCTAGAGCCAGGACTGAGTCCTTCTAGCCTCCCCTCCCGTGCAAATCCACACACATGTGCACACATGATCAGGCTTCCAAGAACAGAAATGCTACCCTTAGAGCAATACGAGGGCCCTATTCAGCTACTCTGCCGCCTTCAAGAACACAGGCTACTCACCATGATGGCTGGGCTGATCCTGGGGTGCAGGCAGCCAGTTCCTTGCCCCTGCCATCAGGGGAGGCCCCTTGGCCTGGGATTTCTGGGTCACTGCCTCAGGTTCCTGGTCCTCTGTGGGCACATCCTGTGCAGGAACCACAACATGCTCATCAGCACTGATACCACACAGGGAGACACAGAAGTTAATCCCTGGGAAGGAGATACAGAAACATGTCACTCAGGAGGCTGAGGTGTGAGGAAGGAGATTAAGACGGAGCCCCAGGAAAACCCAGAGGACAATGTGACACCAGGCAATACTGTGCCCAAGAAGACCCCTGATCAATCACAAGGCAAGAACCAGCCCCCAGGGGCCCAGTTCACGTCCATTTAGCATGGGAGAAGGAGAGGGACCTTCCGCCAAGGGCAAAGCCCCACATCTACACTGCTCATTAGCACCTGCTCAGACGGTTCCAGTGCCAGGGACCCCACAAGCCACAGGGCAGCAGGAAGCCACCAGACAGCTCTGCCTTGATACCCCTCTGGTGCTCTCATACGTATCACTGTATCGCCAAGGCCTGGCCTAAAGCAGAACATGAATAAATGTTCAAAGACCCTGTGTGGAATATGCCCACTTTGTCCAACAAAGTCACCAAAAATAAAAGGCACTGGACTCGTCTTTTGGAAAGGCAGCAAGAGTCATGTTGGTATCTCCCCTGCCCCATGACCCTGGGCAGACTCACCCCCACGGAGATGCACCTTCTCTTCAGCTAGGTACCAGGTGTCCCTGGGCATAGGAAGGGTCCCTCACCTGCTGCCAGGCCTTCACTGGCTGCTTCTGCAGGGTCTCCACCAAGGCAACAGCCTCCTCGCCACTCCCTGGGCACTGCCCCCGCACCTGGGCCTGGATCTCCCCCGGCAGGACTGTCAGGAACTGCTCCAGCACCAGCAGTTCCAGGATCTGCTCCTTGGTGCGAAGTTCTGGCCGAAGCCAGCGGCAGCAGAGCTCCCAGAGCTGGCTGAAGGCCTCATGAGGCCCACCAACTTCCCGGAAGCAGAACTGACGAAAGCGCTGGCGGCAGGCCTCAGAATCCTTGCTGTCTTCCTGCTGCGAAGGTTCCTGCTCCCAGGAGGAATCCTCCACCTTCACAATCAGAAGTCCTTCTCCCTCCCCAGGAGCCTGGTCCTGGGGCTCCTGGGGGGAAGCCATTCCCCTGGTCTAAGGCTCAGGCTGGCTCACCTCAGCCTGGGCTCCAGAGCTGACCCTTTTAGTTGCCCAGAGGGATACCCTGTGGTGGCCAAGCTGACATCTGGACATGAATTCCTGAGAAAAGAGCAGAACAGCAGGATTTGGGGAAGGGTGGACTATAGAAGCAAACATCAGGCTTGAGGGATGTCCAGAGAATCTAGTCCTTTTGTAAACTCAAAGCCCCTCATAGCATCTATTGCAATATTTCATTCTATGAAGTTATCCTTCCTGTTACCACAGACCCATGACCCCTTTCCCCAGGTATGAAACCCAAAGCCTGGAGTTTCTGTGACTTGTTGGATTGCAAATCCTAACCTCCCTCATCTGGCAGCACTGCCAGACTTACTGATATAAGAATATTTGTACATCTCTTTATGCTACTTAAATGTTTTACACCATAAACATTAACATTTGTTAATTTTGTAAAGATTTGTTGAGTTATATTTTTTATGGTATGTATATACTTCACTTAAACTATTTTAAGTGTTGCCCCAGATCCCTCTAGAGATGTTAATATACCATGTGCACCTGTGTTATGCTTCTCAAAATCAAAAACTTCTGTATTTCAAATTTCAAGCAGGGCGTGGTGGCTCATTCCTGTAATCCCAGCACTCAGGAAGGAGGCTGGGGCAGGAGGATTACCATAAATTCAAGGCTAGCCTGAACTATATAAGCAGAGCCTGTCTCAAAAATAAATGAATAAATTTCAAAAATTCATCTAGCCATTGGAGGTGAGGTCTCGGAGAAGGTCGCACAAATATCATTCATTCATCCATAACTACATAAGCATTTACGACCATAATTTTTGTTGTCCTTATTGTAGTAAAGAGTGATTTAAGCAAAATATAAGAATATCAAAGAGAAACTTCCTCAGCACAGGTTCAAACCCCTTCCCACTGGCAGTCTGACATTATTTTGTCACTTTCTTGTGCCTTTCCCCTAAGTACAGACCTTTCCCTGTCCTTTTGCTGAAAATGTTATTCCTACAAATGGACGAGAAATGCTTGATGTGGGTTTTACACAAACAAGATCTTACTGTACGTACTACTTTGTATTTTACGTTTTGCACCCAGCAATTCTTCTTTAGTGACACTGAGCTGCTGAGGTGTGGGTATGCTCCAGTTTCTTAACCAACACCCAAGTGACACACTCAAGTTGCCTCCAATTTTTCTCTATACACACTAAGCAGTTTATTCACTCTTCTGCTTTTCACAAGATTCCTGAGAGGTATGCGCGCCATGCTCTTTCTCCAGTGACCAACGAAGTCTCCTCGGAGAGGATCAGGACTCACCAAAATCGCTCAGCAGGGCGTGGCAGGCGGGGACGCAGACCCCGGCAGAAGCCTCGCCCGCGCAGAGCTGAGGGGTTGCGAGCGCGCAGAGGTGTCTGTCTGCCCACGGACCAAACCGGCACAGGGCTCAAGGGCGACCTACGCGTCCCAGCAGGACGCCCCCGCTTTAGCTTCCACCTTTGGGCGCCGGCCCGGGAAACCAGATAAACACGTTTGGCCTCAGAG
>PVIC010036856.1:0-18330 GCA_004025085.1 Thryonomys swinderianus
TGATTGAAGGAGCTTCATAAACTCCAGAACCAAACTCCTTTGTAACAGGATTCAGCTCAAAAAACCATCTGGAGAAAACTTGAAATGCAGACAGGTCAGAGGTTGAAGGCATATAGAGGCAAAACAGAGAAGAATGACAGGGACCGGGCGGCCCTGCACCTGACTGTTTGCAGAGCTGAGCTGGGAAGGTTACCAACTTCTTCCCAATTTAAGAAAACCAATCACCTTGTCATCTCGGGCATCAGTTTCTCTGACTTGCCAGCTCCCTGGTTGTTGGTAGTGCCTTCTATTCTTTCAGCTTTTTGATTCTGTCTAAACAAGCCAGGAGGGCCTCCCACTCGCCCCTCAGCCTCTGCAAGGCCTTTGCTCTCTCCAGAGGTGCAAAATACGAGACATCAAGTCAGTCATCTTGCTTGCCCTGAACGTTACACATCACCACAGAGTAGCAACGCTACTCTCTCCCTCCCTCCCTCTCTCCCTCTCTCTCTCTCCTTTTTTTTTTTTTTTTTTTTTTTTGCGGTACCGGGGATTGAACTTGGGCCCTTCTGCTTCCAAGGTAGGTGTGGTATCACTTAAGCTAAATCCCTGGCCCAAGGAGTCACTTTTTGCAATACTGTTCTTTCACCTAAAACCATAATTTCAAGAGCTAAATCTTTACTCAAGCTTCTGTTGTATCAGTCTAACAAAAACAAATCTCAGGCCGGATATTTAGCTCAGTGGTTCCATTGTGTGCCTGGCAAGCTCAAGGTCTGGAGTTTGATTCCCCAGTACCACAGACCACAATGACACGGTGGCTCACGCCTGTCATCCCAGCACTCAGGAGGCAGAGGCAGGAGGATTGCTGAGTTCGAGGCTCGCCTGGGCTACATAGTGAGCTCAGGGCCGGCCTGAACTACTCAGCCACACCCTGTCTCAAACAAATAAACAAAGAAATAAATAACCTACCCCAAGCTGGACTCATACTTGCCATGCTCCTGCCTCAGCCTCCTGGAGTATTAGGTTCACAAGCATGCCTGGCTTTGTTGTTTGCTATCTGTGGTAGCTATTCTGGTCTAGCTGTTAAATGAAAATAATGTACAAGAGTAAATTCTTTTGAGACCCTATCAAAAAAAAAAAATCAGCATAGAGAAGAAGCACTTGACTGAGCACAGTGGTTCAAGCTGTTATCCTAACACTCAGGAGGCTGAGACAGGAGAATCACTGGGAGTTCAAGCCCACCCGTGGTACATAGTGGAACCCTTTCTCAAAATGGCAAACAATAGGGGCCAAAGGGTTAGCTCAGTGGCGCCTGCTTCACAAGCGCAAGGTCCTGAGTTCGATCCCCAGTTACCACATATAATGCTGGGCGTGGAGACACGCCCACCAACCATCAACACCGCATACCACGATGCCGGACATGGTGGCTCACACCTGTCATCCCAGCACTCGGGAGGCAGAGACGGGAGGATTGCTGAGTTCGCGGCGGCTTGCCTGGGCACCATAGTGAGCTCAGGGCCAGCCTGAACTACAAAGCGAGACCCTGTCTCAAAAAGCAACAACAAAAAAAAGGCAAACAATACAGAAGCAATTCTCTGTGTTCAGGCACAAAGCAGGGGCCATGAGCCTCCTTCGGGGGACGGTAAGAACTGCACCTATGCCTGAGTGTGCCATACCCTGGGATCCCAGCACCCTGGGAAGGTGACGCAGGTCTATCACGTTTCAGGTGGGCAACTTAAAGATTAGCAAGACTCCACCTCAAAATGTTTTTAAAAGGTGGGGGACGCTGGAGATACAGCTCAATGTGAAGGCCTTGGATTCAATCACTAGTGCTGAAAAGAATGACTACACCGGCACCAGGAAGGAAGCTCTGCCGCAGCGTCCAGCAGCACGACCTGCCCAGAAGACTGTACCCTAAAGCCCAGTGACACGTACATCCAGCTCCCACACTTTATTGGGACAAAATAGAGAAACCGATACCAGAGGCTCACCCACCCGGGGTGTCCAGGCTTCAGCAGCGAGCACAGGAGTACATCGTGAACACAGGCGAGGGGCGGGGGAGGCGGCGGGAAGGCCGCCGGGAGCTGGACAGTCCACTCGGGTGGGGCCAGGAGAGGGGCTGCATGGAGAACGCCTTCTTCACATATCTGAAGGGCAGGTTTCACCTCACCACGGGCACGGACGGAGGAAAGAACGCTTATTTGAAATAGAAACGAATGTGGAAAAGAAATATCATTTTGCAGGCGGCAAAGATGCTTCTGGAACGGTCAGTTTGCACAGCTGAGCGTCCTGGTGACAGGAAGGAGCTACACGAAGGAGAGAGTGCCAGGCTAGAGAACCAGGGAGGTGTAGCCCACGGGCACCAGCCCCTCTGCGCCGCCCCGTCCGCAGCGGAGCCAGTCCTCATCCACCGTGCCCACGACATGCAGCAGTTCCCCACGCCGGAAGCTCAGCTGGTCAGGTCCTGCCGCAGTGTGGTCACAGAGAGCCCGGACCGTCCTGGGTCAGAGGGAGATGCCGGGGTGAAGGGGTGCAGTGCTGCCAGCTCCCGGCCCAGCCTCTCCTAAGCAACCCAGTCTCCGGCGCGTCCTTGACACTACCGCACTTGGGGTGCTCCACGTCTAACACACAAAGAAATGACCCTAACAGTTCCTGCAGCCCGTCAATGCCCCTGACAGCAGCAGGTAGTGGGCTGTGACTCAGCCACTCCCTGCAAAACTGTGGGCATCCCGGACCTCACATCCCGTCTGTCTCAAAGCTCGTCTGGCGTCTGTGTGTCCTGTTAGTTTCTCCATGGACTGTCACTTCAGGGTCTCTCCTGCCCCTCTGCACCATGGCACCTAACCCGCACACTCCCATGCATTTTTCTGGGCTCTCCTCCCAGCACTGTCCTCCACAGAACAGAGCTTGGCAAAGCGTCCAGCACATCACCGCCAAGCTTCCGCACCATCAAGGGCTGCGCTCACTTCGGACAAAGTCCCCACTCCTCGCCGATCCACGGACCGCTCGTCACAGAACCACAGCTTTCTCGCCGCACACCCTGAGCCTCCCAAGTCCCCCAGCCTGGGACACACACGCCCTTTCCTCGTCTACTAATGTGTCTGCACACACTCCTGTCAAAACCCCCCACAAGCACGCGCATACTGTGGGGCAGCTGGATGAGTGGAAAATCAAGAACCCAGTTCAACAGACTCAAGAAAACAAAGACTCACAACACAGATTTCAAAGTTCCACTACAGACACACACTTCCTCAGAGTACACACACACACCTGCACTGTGCCAGACACTTTTCCAAAGTGATATCTAATCTTCAATCCAACCATAAGCAAAGTATGATAAATCAATCTCTTTCCACAGAGAAAGAAACTAAGGCTGAAATTGAGTACCAGAGCAGTCATACCCAGGAAAACCAGAGAAACAGTCATACAGACTACTCTCGAACGCCAGTCTGTTCGCGCCTGCCCTCTCTGACAAACAGCGACTGGCAGCTCCCACCTCACCTGTGGGCGGGCACCTCACCGGGCGCACAGGCCACCAGCTCCTCTGGAGAGGGCGTCTCCGGGGGCACCCCCCGCTTCACAAGAGCCAACACACTCACTGCTGGGGGGAGCCAGCTGGAGGGCCGCCTGGGGGAGAAACGGTCACACAGGTCACAGGACCTAGGGTTTGAAGGGAGAGAGGCTGAGGACGCTGACAAGCTCTGAGGGGTCAGGAACTGGCACTGCTTAGGGCAGAGCAGCAATTGCGGGCACCTTTGGGTAATTAGGGCGACAGGGAAAGTCACAAGGGTCCCTGGAACCCGCAGGGTCTGTGTGGGTCTGGGACCCACAGGGCACCTGCAGCTATTAGATGGCCCCCAGCGAGCAGGCCTGACAGGATCAGCAGACTTTTTTCTTTTGCTTACTGCTGATAAAAAGCAAAGCCACATCTTACATGTGGGTCAAATAAGGCCCCTGGGGGTCCCGAGATGGGGTCGGGGTCATGGAGCAGACAAGACTCTCCAAACCTGGACTTCTGGGCTCCACTCTCGTTTTCTGTGGGGGCCCCAGGCACCCCAAACAGTCTTCCGAGCCACACGCCTCTGCCCGGCACTGCTTCCTCTGCAGGCAGGGGTCTCTCCGGCACGCTCTCGGCTGCAGTTTCATGACGCCTGGGCCCCCACCGGGGAAGGGGGAAACCCTCGGTGCCCCCAGAGGCGTAGACTCGGGAGGCCTGGGTCAGCTGCTCCCACCAGCCGCCTGGTGCGGGCGGACTCGAAGGGGCGCAAGGGCTGGAAGCGGCCTCCCCCGGGGCCCCGCGCAGACTCTGGGCCAGCCGGCCTCCCCAGTGCAGCACGGCCCGCACCGTCTGCTGCAGGGCGGGAGGGGAGGCCGGCGGGGCGGGCGCCCGCGGCGGGCCCAGGGGCAGGTGGTGGTGGTGCTCGAAGAGCAGGTCCAGGTGGAAGGTGAGCACGGACAGCGGCTGTAGCAGGAGCAGCAGCTCTGTGCACAGGGACGGGCAGCCGCCCCGAGCCACAGAGAAGAATCCCGTGGGCAGATACAGGAGGGACA
Source organism: Thryonomys swinderianus (assembly GCA_004025085.1). Lineage (NCBI taxonomy): Eukaryota > Metazoa > Chordata > Mammalia > Rodentia > Thryonomyidae > Thryonomys > Thryonomys swinderianus. The sequence goes on from PVIC010036856.1 coordinate 4,528, forward strand.
GCAGGCCTGGAAAGGGGCTCAGGTCACCACGCGCCCATGGCCAGCCCGCGGTCGCCATGCACCCTCCTAGGCTTCGCTCTGGAGGCGCCCACGGGAGACGCACCCTGCCCGTGCGGGTCCCTGTTCAGAGCCGACGGTGGTAACATGAATCAGTACGATAAGGGCAGGAAGGCCGGAGCCTGGCTGAAGCCCACAGGGTGCACGAAAGCCAGTGAGCAGGCCGGGGCCGCACCCACACAGGAAGGCTGTGACAAGAAGCCCCGCGCCTCGGACTGGGGAAGAGGGCAGAGGCCCCACGGCGAGACGGAGAAGCCCCTGGCAGTTCTAAGCAAGCCTGGCGGAGACCTGGTTACGCACTCTGGTGGCAGTGGGCGCCAGCACCAGAGGTCCCCGCCCCTCCTCTCCCACCGGAGCTCCTGACCTGCATCTTCCTGGAGGCTGGAAAACCACAGCTCCAGCTGCTTGGTGCTGAGAGGGAAAGGACAGAAGGACAGTTCAGGAAGGTGGACTGCGGCCCCGGCAGGTGGGGCGAGGGAAGCCTTCTCCGAGGCCACGGGAGACCACTGCTGCGTCCCCACCACACGTGCCGGCCACTCACTTGAGGAGCCCCAGGATGAAGGCATGGAAGCGGCTGCGGCTGCTACTCAGCGGCGCCAGACGGCTGACCTGGCTGTACAGTGATCCCAGCGACCGGGCGCCGGACCCTGCGGACAGCAGGACGGTCAGCCAGGCCCGGGCCCTGCTTGCGCGCTGCGCAGGCCCTCCGGCTCACCTGGCTTCACTGACGCCTCCACCACACTCCAGGGGCTGCTCCTGCGCTGCCCAGTGATGAGGTCCTTCCGGAAAGGCTTCAGCCCGTCCGCCACCAGGGCGTGGAGGGCCGGGCAAAGGGTAGTCAGCACCAGGTGCCCCACATCCGGGCTCAGCCGGCTATCTCCCAACTGGGCCTGGAGGCAGTGGGCACGGGCGAGTGGATCCCAGAATCTTCCAGCCACAGCCACCGATGCACCTCTGCCCCACACACGAACCTCTGCAGACCCAGAACCTGCCTCCTGCCACCTTTACCTTCTGAACCAAGTTCCGAGCAGCCCCGAAGTGCGAGATGATCTTGTCCACGGAGGCGCTGACAGCTATCAGGAGCCCTAGTGGAGGTCGGGAATGATGACATCAAAATCCCGCCTGCAGGCAAGTGCACCCAAGGAGCACCGAAAAGGCTGCTTCACGCCCTTTCACCCTTCCAGCCAGGTCACTGGGAGAAGGTCAGCCTTCAGCGCAACCGACCTTTCTTCTGCTCCTGCAGTTGCCCAGTTCCACTCTGGGCTTCTGCCATCCACAGGCGCTGAGCCCCGGGGACACCGGCGAATGACCAGGAACTACGCACTGGGGGAAAGAAGAAGGACGCGGCGACCTTACCCGGGTGCCCGAGGCTACCAGCGGCCGACAGGGACCTGCCCGAGTCCTGCGGCGCGGAGACGGGGGCTGGCGGGACGCAGAGAGCTCGGCGGCCCACAGGAAGCCCGGACCACCGGCCGCCCCGCCCCGTCCCGCCCCGCGCGGGCTCCCGGGTCCTCCCGCGGGCACAGGCCCCACTCCCCACCTGAGCCTCCCGGAGCCCGCGCCCGGCCTGCTGGGGCCTGGAGACGGCAGAAGAGGCCGCGGACGGGGGAGCATGGGGGCCCAGAGCCAATGGACAGACGGACACAGGGGCCGGAGCGGGGCACGGAAGGCCCAAAGCGCCGTAAAGGGGATCCGAGTCCTGCGCCGAGGAGCCAGCAGAGGGCGGCCCTACACACCCCGCGGGGCGGGACCGGAACCTCCGGGACCCACGGGCGCCGGGGCCGCGCCTTCTGCCCTCCCGCAGCATGGCACAGCCTGGTCAGGGTCCCTAACCGTGGCTCTGCCGAGGCTACCCCGCGTCCCGCGCCGGAGCGCCTGGCGCCAGCATCCGGGAGCCCGACTCCCCAGGCTGAGGAGCTTTCGGCGTGTGCCGAGTGGAAAGGTGGAACCCGACCGTGCACCCCGGAGTACTACAGGGGAAGCTTGGGGCGGGCCCCGGCGGGCGGGACGGGCGCTGGCGAGGCCGGCCAGCCCGCTCCGTCTTACGTAGCCTGGGCGCGGGCGGCGGGCTCCGGGTCCGGCGCGGGGCCTCCTGCGGGCGTGGCCGAGGCGGCGGGGGGGCGGGCACCTGGCGGGGCGGGGCTGCCGCGGCGGGGAACGTGCTACTTCTGGGGAAGAGCGGGGACAGCAGCAGCGCCAGCTCGGGGCTGGCCAGGCAGGGCAGGGCGCCCCGGGCGGGGGGCGAGTACGCGCCCACCGGGGAGAGGCGCGCCGGCAGCAGCTGGTTCTCCGGCGGGCTCGGCACTCCCCTCAGCCACCCGGCCAGAGGCGCCAGGACCAGGGAGCCAGCTGCGCCCGCACGCCCACCCTCCAACAGGGGGCGCCCGTGGGCCGAGATCCGAAAAACCCGGGGGCCCAAGAGCAGGAGGGGACCGGCTGCAGGCGGGGTTGGCAGGGCCAGGCACAGGGGAAGGCAGCGGGACGCGCAGCCAGGCAAGGAGGAGCGGGAGAAAGAGGGAGCAGAGAGTTAGTCCCGGCCGAGGCCCGCCCAGCCCCTTCCCCGAGCGTCCCGGGCTGGAGGACGGGAAGACGGGCTGGGCGGGGAGCTGGGCGGCGCGGCAGGCCGGGGAGGCGCGCCCTCCTCCGCCTCCGCCTCCGCCTCCGCCTCGGCGGCGCCTTACCCTCAGCTCGCGTGCAGGGCTGCTCCTGCTCCTGCGCGGCCGGGACCTCCGCGCCCGCCGCGGGGCTCGCTGCCCGGCCTTCCTCGGGCGGCCCCTCCGCGATGGGCTGCAGCCCCGGCCGGTTCTTCTTCCTCCGGGGCGGGACGGGCGGGGGCGGCGGACGCGGCGGGACCAGGGCCCAGCCGGCCGGGGGCTCCCGGGGCGGGACCGGCGGGGGCGCGGCGCGGCTGCGGGACCGGAGCTCCTTGAAGGTGGTGACCTCGCGGGGGGTCGAGGGACCTGCGCTCAGCGACCCGCCCGGCGGCAGCTCGGAGTCCGGCGAGAACACGATGAGCCAGTCGCTGCGGTCCTTCTTGGCCTGCGGCACCAGGGGCAGCCCCGGGCCCCGCTTGCGCTTCTGGGCCAGCTCGTGGAAGGACGTGACGGTCCGGTGGGGCGCCGGCTCCGCGCTGACGTCACCCCTCGGGCCCGCGTCCGTCTTCCCGGCGTCCGTTTTCCTGCCGGCGTCGGTCGTGCCCGTGTCGCTGTTCCAACCATCCGATCTTACAGGTTCCGTTTTCCAGCCCGAGTTAGTATTTCCGTCGATTTTCCCACCAGAGTTATTGTTCTCGGTGCTTTTCCAGGCAGCTTCAGTTTTCTCTGCATCGATTTTCCAAATAGGATTAATTTTCCAACTGGGTCCCGTCTTCCCGGCTTTCCCAGCCTCCGCCTCGGAGAGCTCGGCGGCGGGGAGGTCCTGCTCCGCGCGGCCGTCGCCCTCCAGGCCTGCGCAGGCGGGCAGGGCGTTGCAGTTCGAGTCCAGGGCAGGCCCTGGCGGGGAGGAAGCACCCGAGCAGGAGTCGGGGGAGCAGCAGAAGCTGTCTGGGGAGCAGGGGCCCGGGCCTGCCATGGCCAGCGGGGAGCCCGACTCCGCCGGGATGCCGCCTGACTGGGAGCGGGCATCCTCCTCGCCAGGCAGGCGCCTGGAGTAGACGGAGACGGGAGACTCGTCGGGGCTGAGGTCGGAGCAGGAGCTGAGCGAAGACGAGCAGCCGGGGTCAGATGGCGAGGCCGCACCGTCCTCCTCCGGCGTCGGGCCCGGCCGGTTCTCCAGGCTCGGCCCGTGCTCCCGGCAGCACCGGCAGGGCACCGCGGGGCTGTTGGAGTTGGCGTCCACCAGGGGCCCGCCGCAGGGCCCGCCGCCCTCCTTGCCCCCGGTGTCCCCCGGAGGAGGGGACGCGCTGGAGGGCGCCTCGCGCAGCTCGGGGCGCCGGGACAAGTGCAGGCCCAGGGAGACATGCTGGAGGTGGATGTGGTTGAGGTTGCAGAGCAGCGCCCTCTGAGGGGACAGCATGATGCCTGCGCGGTGGGGCGGCCTCCGGAGACCCGACAGGCCCGCACCGACGCAGCCCTGGAAGACAGGAGTGGGGACCCGCGGTGAGGGCGCGGGCCGTGGGAAGGACGCCGAGGAGACCCGGAGAGGTGCTGGCTGCTTCGCAGTATCTTAAATGACGAACAAACCGCCCTCGACTGGCCATTAGTTTCCACTGCGGTGTTTGCAGGTGGAGTCGAGCAACCCCCGGGAATAGAGAAGGGCGGGTCAGACAATGCGGCTGCGCTCCAGCGCTCCGTGGGGGTACGGAGCTCGGAAAAGGAAGCCCCGCGAGGGACCCCGTCCTCACGGAGTCCATCTGGCCCTGCCTTCCAGCCCACCCCATCGGGCCCAGAGGAAGCCAGGGAGACCCCGCCCCGAGCTCCGGGCTGCGGCGGCCGAGGTGAATGCGGGAAAGGGGCGGGTGAGGAGGAGAACCGCCGGCCTGGCCCATTCTGCACCTTCTCGCTGTGGCCTCCCCTGGGCTGTGCCTTTGGGCTCCGGCCCGCAGCCTCGGCCGCTTTCACCCCTCCGTGTAGCGGAATCTGTCCATTCTCTTGTCTGTCCCCACACCAGCCACCGCCCACCCCTTCTCTAGTCCTTCAGAGGCTCCCACCGCACTCCAGTGCCCAGCCCCATCCGTAGCCGTGGCCCGTGTGCCATCCTCACCAGAGTCCGCCTGGAGCCGCTCCGGCCTTGGGCTGCTGGAAGCTCCCAGGTCCCCGCCGGCGGGGTCCGGAGCGCAGGGGAGGGGAGGGGAGGGGCGCCAGGACGGCGCAGCCGCACCCTTCGCGCGGGGCGGGGCGGGGCTCAGGCCCGCCCCCTGACGTCACGCCCGCGGCGCCCACCCGCAGCCGGCTCTGCAGCTTCCCCGGCCGGCGGGTGGCACCCCGAAAACGCCACTCCGGGGTCCTGGCCCTGGCTCCTGCGCAGCCGCCCGCCCCTCTTCTGGCCGGATTTCGGACAGAGCCAGGTTCCTACCGGAGCAAGACAGTCAGAAACACACACGATAGGGTTACAGGATAATTTATTGAGCGCCCTCCCTGCCCTTGTGGTCTCCGGGTCACTTCTGCCGCTTGTAGATCTTGTTCGCCAGCCCTAGAAAGATGGCCGGGGGCAGTGGCGCGGCATGCTGCTGGATCAGGCTCATGAGGTGCTTGTAGCTGTCTGCCTCATACTGCAGGTACACGGCCGGCAGGTCCAGTTCCTCGTACAGCGCCTTCACCCGGGCCACCTTCTCGGCGTCCTTCTGCCCGTAATTCTCCTGGAAAGTGGAGACAGAACAGTGGCATCGGCCTTTCCCAGAGCGCCCAGGGGCTCTGTGCACCCTCCACAATCTCCAGAGCTGAAGGGTCTGGTGTCTCGGATCGCCTGCTCCCCCAAGGCTCAGGCCCAGCCCCCTCAGTTCTAGGGGTCCCCGACCTTGGCAGTGTTGAGAGCACGGTCTAGATGAGCTCTGCTGTGCGCCCGCCAGCAACCCTGGCCTCAGTAGACGCCTTCAGCATATTCGGTCATCAAGTTGTCATGACAAAAATTATCTGCTGTCCTTGGTGGGCGAACCTGCCCCAACCCCTACCGAGAACCACTGCTCCAGCCCCAGGTCGGGTCCTAGAAACCTGCAAGATCTGGCGCTGCTCCGGAGAGGCCCGCTGCAGGCACTGAACCACCAGCCAGCTGCACTTGTTGTCCTGGATGTCGGTGCCGATCTTCCCCGTCACACTGGGGTCCCCAAAGAGGTCAAGGAAGTCATCCTGCATGGGGGTAGCAAAGGAGGATGAGCGGCCCCCATCAGGCAGGAGGAGGAGCGCCGCTGCCGTTCTGCGGCGGCCCAGGCCGGGCCTCCCTACCTGGACCTGGAAGTACTCGCCCATCTCCATCAGGATCCTCTTGGCGCTGCTGTGTTCCTTCTCCCCATCGATGCCAGCCTGCAGGGCCAGGGGCAGGCACGCACGGCTCTGTCCTTGTGCTGCCTCCAGCGGGGTCCCACCCTGCGGCACCCCCACGGGTCTCTGCCAGACACCCTTCCCCTCCCTCATCCAAGGAGTCCTGAGCAACCTTCCAACCTCCACTGCTTATTGTACTGGGCTTCCCGGGGCGCCTCCATCTGGAGTGGGTTCTAGAGGACGCCATTCTGGAGGCCCGCGGGAGCCTCAGTCCCACTGACCCTTCTTCCTAAGCTTTTGCCACTTCCTGCACCTCTCAAGATGAAAAAGTTTGGAGTGGACAGTGCCCCTGCCAGCCTCAATCCAGTCATGCCCTCTCAGGCGCTCATGCCTGCCCATGCTTAGACATAGGAGCCAGAGGCTTTCACAAGCCTCACCTTGCAGTCCTGTGAGGCAGGAATTCAATTCCGATCTCACAGCTGAGGAGAAAGACTGAAAGCAGGTGTGGTGCACATCTGTAATTTCAGCACTTGGAAGGCTGAGGCAGGAAGATCACTGTGCCCGTGCTGTACAGTGAGTCTGAGGCCGGCCTGAACTACACAGTAAAACCCTGTCTCAGAAAATCAAACAACAAAATCAAAAAGGAAAAAAAAAAAACACCTCAGAGACACCAAGTGGCTTGTTAAGGTCACACAGCCATGGGGGGGGGGGGGTCTGTGCCTGTCCCAGGTACGTTCTACCCTTCTTGTCCCAAAGCCCACATGGGGCGAGGAGGCAACTCACCATGTACATGGCAGCAGCGACAGGCAGGTAGAAGGAGTAGAAAGCCGTCTTGTACTTGACAATAGATCTGTACCTGAGCAGGGGGATTGGACAGACCCTCAGGAGGCAATGCCCACCCACAGCCGCCTTGCTGGCCAGGAGCCCCCGCGAGGCTCACCTCTGCTCAGTGTATCTGTTGAGGTCCACCTGGCCCTGGGGGGCCGTGATGAGGTCCAGAGTCTGCCCTGCCTCGGTCTGGTAGGAAGTCTACAGGACAGCAACGCGGCAGTGAGCCCGGCTTTCTCTAGACACAGACAGCCGCCACGCGGGCCTGCACCCCAAGCCCCTTCCCAGCCCACAGCGGGGCAGTCGGGCCTGGAGCAGGAGCCACAAGAGAGTGCAGGCCTGTCACTGGGCCGGGCTTCCTGCCCCCCCACCTCCCTTGCCCTTTTCCAGGCACCCTGGATGAGGAGCCAAGGCTACTATCCGACCCCTGGGCACGGGCGCCGCTGCTGGCACCTGCAGGAAGAGCTCAAGCAGGCTCAGGTAGTAGGGCTGCTCCCGGCAGTGCAGCCGCAGCAGGCGGTAGATGCAGGCTTCCAGAAGAAGAGCGTCATTGATGGCGTCCAAACCAATACCTGGCTGTGGGGCCACAGGGAAAACAAGTCAACCATCTCTGGTGTCATTCCTACTGGAACTGTCGCCCAGACACCCCTACCGGCCAGAAACAGTCTCTGTCCCTGCCCACTTACCCTCCGGTACCAGCAGACCTGTCCCCGCCGGGTAAGGGATGAATCCATGATGTCATCTGTCACCAGGAAGAAAGCTTGCAGCTGGACAAGGAAAAGACCCGGGCGCTTTACCATGCAGCGCTGCTGCTCTGGATGCTTCCTGTGAGCCAGGAAGGTCTACCTGTGTCCCGGGGGGCACGGAGGCACAAGGGTTCCAAATTTAAGCCCAATCTAGGCAGTTTGGCAAGACTCTGTCTCCAAATAAAAAGGGCTGGGAATGTAGCTCAGGGAAAAGTGCTTGGGGTTCAATCCCTATTCCACAAATAAATACACCTGTAAGTACAAAAAAATTAGAAAGAAAAGTTAAAAAATCATTTCTGGGCCGGAGGGTTAGCTCAGTGGTTCCGGCGCCTGCCTCGCAAGCGCAAGGTCCTGAGTTCGATCCCCGGTAACCACATGTAATGCTGGGCGTGGAGACACGCCCACCAACAATCAACACCGCATACCACAATGCTGGACATGGTGGCTCACGCCTGTAATCCCAGCACTCGGGAGGCAGAGACAGGAGGATTGCTGAGTTCGCGGCAGCTTGCCTGGGCACCATAGTGAGCTCAGGGCCAGCCTGAACTACAAAGCAAGACCCTGTCTCAAAAAGCAAAAAAAAAAAAAAGGGCCAGAGATTTAGCTCAGTGGTTCCAGCACCTGCCTAGCAAGTGCAAGGTCCCTGGGTGAATCCTGAAAACCACACACCACAATACCGGGCATGGTGACTCACACCCACCAGCAATCTGTACCACACACCACAACGCCGGGCGTGGTGGCTCACACCTGTAATCCCAGCCCTCAGGAGGCAGAGGCAGGAGGATTGCTGAGTTCAAGGTTTGCCTGGGCTACATAGTGAGCTCAGGGCCAGCCAGAACTACAAAGTGAGAACCTGTCTGAAAAAAAGTTAAACTTTTTAAAAAAAGATTTCTTTATATGACTTGAGTTTTCTTTTTTTTTTTTTGAGACAGGCAAGCCTCGAACTCAGCAATCCTCCTGTCTCTGCCTCCCTAGTGCTGGGATTACAGGCATGAGCCACCACGCCCGGCACTGACTTGAGTTTTCCTGAGGTTATTTGACCATTACTAGAGATGAAACCCAGGACCTCACATCTAGGTGAGTTCCTAGAGAGCTTTGGTCCAAAGGCCCAGAGTTCAACTCCCAGGCTTTAGGACAGGCCAGTGAACCATCCCTTCAAAGGCCAAGTTGGCAGAGCGGAGTGCAGAAGCGGAACGGGCACGAAGACACCTGTGCCCTGTCTGGGAAGCAGCTCTATGCGGCTCCAGGCAGCTCTGCTGTGCACAGACCCAGACGCTGCATTTTCCCACCTGAGCCAGAAGCCTCGGCTTTGTCTGGCTTGGTTTTGCGGTACCAGGGTTAAACCCAGCAGTGCAGAGTGACATCTCCAGCCCTTTTTATTTTTTACTTTCAGAAAGCTGCCCAGGGTGGTCTCAATTTTGCAACCCTCCCACCTCGCCTTCATGAGTGGCTGGGATTATAGGAGTGCACTGCCACACCCAGGGGTGTGGCGTTTTCAAAATCAGTGCGCTGCAATGTGCAGCTTTTGCTTCAGAATAATCTTGGAAGGAACAGGACAATTAACAACTGACCTTTGCTCAGGAAAAGAAGACACCTCACTGTCAAATTCTGTGTCACTTATGGCAAAAGAAGTTCCCGCAGTGATTAACCCCGTACCTCACAGCCTAAATCTGGCTGCAGCACCAGACAGAAACATGCCCGTCCCCCCCTTCCCATGTGGGGTCCCCACTTGCAGCAGCCACTCACCAGTTCCACGCACCAGCCCACAGTCAGCGCCCGCTGCAGACTGTCAGCATCCTGCTTCCTTGGCTCCACCAGCTCCCGGAATGCCACCAGCACCGTCACGCCCCGGTTGTACTTGCCTCCAATGGCGTTGTACTCTAAGACCTTCAGCCAGCGGAATGAATCACAGCATCAGAATGCACAAGCAGTAACTGCTATTTCTCCTTTCCAACCACCTAAATTTATCTCCTGAACCCCCAAACTCGCCTTCCAGAGGGCCTTAGCCTCGCTTCTGTCTCGAGTCTGTCCCAGCGTCCTGCAGCCCAGCTGCAAGAGTTACCACGTGCCCAGGGCCTAACCGAGCACTCTGCATTCTCTGCCCCAGCGGATGTAACGGCTCCGGTACTGGGCCGGGAATTTAGCTCAGTGGTTCTGGCGCCCGCCTGCCTTGCAAGCACAACATCCCAAATTTGATCACAGATACCAAAATAATAATGATGATAACAGAAACAGCTGACTTGCTCAGCCCCTCCCCGTCACTCCCCACACACGCTTCCTCTTCACAATCCGTCCCTACTCTACCAACTTCTTCCTCCTACCCACAGTTCGACCCATCTCCCAATGAAATGTTTTAAAGACGAGGTTCTTCCACAGCTGGCCAGAGGGAAACTCAGAAGAGACCCAGGTCGGAGGCCATCTCCCCCTCCTCCCATGGCTCCTCCTCCTGCTGGGGCCTTTCCCTGGGCCTCTGCTGCCATCAAGAGCGAATCCAGAAGGAAGATGTCCCTTTTCATCCTCACCCCGCTGCTGACAAGACCCTCCCCCCTTGCCTTCGTTCCCCTAGACGGAGGACACAGACCACATTCATAAAGAGAATTTTACTAGATATTTCATGACAGTAAAAGCAGGACAAGAATAAAAGAACATTAAGTGCTCTTGCAGTCCTTCCTGTCCTAGAATAGGGAGTTCCGACCAAGCAGTAACTCCTGTCGCTCCGGCCTCTGGGGAGACACTTAGCCTCCGCCAGCCTTCTCCGCAGGTGTCTGCCGTGGGAGCAGTGTAAGATTTCAGGACACGAGCCGGGCGTGGTGGCTCACGCCTGTCATCCCAGCACTCGGGAGGCAGAGGCAGGAGGACTACTGAGTCCCAGGCTTGCCTGGGCACCACAGTGAGCTCAGGGCCAGCCTGGACTACAAAGCGAGACCCTGTCTCAAAAAAGAAAGATTTCAAGACCTGGAGTCACAGATTTCCCACTCCCAGGAAAACAGCTTTGATGGCCCATGTTCTGCGGAACAGGGCTGTCCACACCTGCCCCCGAGGGTCCCTCCAGAGGCACCGCGGCCTCAGCAGAAGCCTCATCCCACCCAAGTTCCCCGAAGCCCTCAAACTTCACCCACATCAGTGACCGAGTCTCACTTCTCCCAGGCACCAACCCCTCACCTCCTTGAGCCGCGTAAGGACATCGCCTATCTCCGGGTGCTCCGCGTCATCTTCAGTCAGCACCCTGACGATCTCAGAAAAGTGCTGGATGAAAGTCTGCTTCTCTCGAGCATAAACATCTGATTTCTGGTCTCCATTCATCCTGAGAGAGGAGCAAAGTGCTCTGAGAAGAGCAGGAACAAGTGAGACGCCTGAGGAGGGGCGCCCCTCCCGAGGCCCCTCCCAGCCACACTCACCGAGGCTCCTCTGTCCGCACTTGGCACCAGCAGCGGGCACCGTGCCAGGTCCCCAGAACTGGGCACTCGTGCACCACGGAGGGCCTCCGTAGGGAACAAAGCCACCTCTCCCTGGGTGCCCAGCAGGGGGCGGGCAGCAGGAAGACCCCCACAGATCTCAGCAAGCGGGACAGGGGCATCGTGGGGTGGCATAGGGAAAGGGCACACACACTCCCTGCAGGGGCAATACCGAAGGCAGATGCGAGGGGACAACACCTGTATCACCCCCAAACCAAACTTTATGCTCCTGGCCCAGAATCTTCCGCCCCGTAGTGGCCAATATTTGGGTATAATTACAGAAAGATACGGAGAAGGCAAAAAATATGTCTGGGTGACTGAGACCCAATAGATCTTCACTTAAAATGAAAGAACTAAAACTGAATGCCTTCAAGGCTTCCGTGCGCAAGACAGCAGAGGTGGCACACAACAGAGAACACCAGAGGGAAGGGGGGTGGGAACGGCCACAAATCACCCATCGTACAGAAGCCAAACTGAGGCTCCGGGAGGTAAACACCCAGGCAGAAGCAGACACAAACTTGGGACCTGTGAAGAGGGGAACCCCGGCTCTGAGCTACCCCTCCAAGAGTGGACCATAACGGGGTGGAACCGTTCGTGCTGCGGACAAATAGTCTCCAGCACCAGAATGGGAGTGCCGGGCCTCGCAGGAGAGCCTCGGAACCGCTCAGGGCGGATGGAGAGGGCTAGCAGCAGGAGTTGATGGCGGGGATCTTTGGGGCTTCGGGGAAGCACATGGGCAGAGTTGGGAAGTTTCCTGAAGCACAGAGAGGCCAGACAGACCCCCCGACTCCTAAAAGGGCAGACCCAGCACAACAGGCTGGGCTCCCCGCGCCGCACATTACTGCCGCAAATCAGGCTCCAGCTGGGAGCTCTGGCCCCAGGACCCAGCGCGCGAGCGCTCTCACCTGCTCTAGATGCTGTTCCTGCTCGCTCCAAATTATTGGTCGGGTAAACCTGAAAAGTGAACACGCTCGGCGCTGGGCCTTCTGGGTCGGGGAGTTCTTGGTCCCCCAGCTGGCGGCAAGAAATATGGACCACTAGACTACAACTCCCAGCGATCCTCGGGAGGAGGCGGGACGGCGCGAGCTAGCGCCTCCGGCGTAGTGGAGATCAGCAGAGCTTATTGGCTACTTAGCCTCGTGTGAGCATGGGCCCTGTGACGGACGACCAATGGAAGAGAGGGCTGCTCGCTGCGTGACTGGCCAGGAGACTCGCGCCTGGGTGTGTAGGAGAGGCAGGGCTTGAGGCCAACGTGTCCGAAGCCAAGGCTGTCACCCTGGTTGTTTTAGTTTTCATTTCCTTCGCGGACAGCTGATTAGTAGGTTACTTTCCTGATTCTGGTTTTCCTCATCTGTTGAATGAGGACAGTAGCATAAGCTGTCTGGAGCGGGACTCCCTCACCATTCATTCACCGTGCAAAAAGTATTTACTGCCTAGTGCGAGCCTGTAATCCCAGCACTCGAGAAACTGAGGTAGAAGGATCGCCGGGAGTTCTATGCAGCCTTGGCTTCGAGTAAAACCATGCCTCAAAAAAAAAAAAAAAAGCAAAATTTGTACTCTAGTCAACCCAGCACTCTAACATCCTGCATCTGAAATGGAGAGCATGTTTAACAGGTGTAAATGACGCAAGAATGGAACAGGAAAGGAGGACAAAGCATGGGAGGATCCTAGTTTAAGAGAGTGATAAGATATAATAATTTTTTTAAAAAGAGTGATAACACCCACACGGGTGGTGGTGCAGGCCAGCCTGGGGTACACAGAAAACCTGTCTCACGGGACAGAAAGACCGGCCTGGAACTACACAGGGAGATAGTGAGAACTTGTCCAGAAACAAAGGAGCGAGCTGCACAGAGCTGGGCGGCAGAGCACTTGCCCGGTGCGGGTCAGGCCTTGGCCCCGCAGAGGCCTCGTCTGGGAGACCAGAGCATGGAGGACACAGGACGCCCGAGGCCCGCGGACTCTGCCTTCACACAGCCCCGGCCTGAAACTCCACGGCAGCCAGGGGCCAGGCTATTTCCCAGTCTCCCTTCAACCAGCCCCGCTGGTGTCCGTCACGTCTCCCAAACAAGAAACCTAATCCGGCCTCAGGAGAGGCATGACTTTCGTACAGCACTGATTTGTTTTCAGCTGTCGTTTCGTCACTGAGGCCTTCTCTGACCTTGCTTTCTAACACAGGCCTCACTATTTCCCTGCGTACGTACCCCAGACTGGTTTGAACTCACCATGTAGCCTACACTGCCCCCAAATTTGTAATCCTCCTGCCTCAGCCTCCTGAGCACTGAAACTGCAGGCGTGCACCACCACTCGGGATTCTCAAAAGTAGTTTGTTTGTTTGTTTGTTTGTTTGTTTTGAGACAGGGTCTCGCTTTGTAGTTCAGGCTGGCCCTCAGCTCACTATGTAGCCCAGGCAAGCCTCGAACTCAGCAATCCTCCTGTCTCTGCCTCCCGAGTGCTGGGATTACAGGCGTGAGCCACCACGCCCGGCAAAAGTAGCTTTTAAAATCCTGCAGCCGCAGAGCCACAGCTCCGTGCCCTGCCGCAGTCGGGGGCGGGGAGGGGGCTGCGTCGCACAGGCATCGACTCGGGGCGTCTGGGAGCACGGCTCGCAGGCTTCCGCCAACGCCATCGCCCGCCCCTTGCGAAGGGTTATTCTCTCCGCCCGCCCGCAGTGGATGAAGCTCTCCCCGGCGGGGGTTGCGATGGGGCGATGTGGCCCCTGAGCGGTCACCGCCGACTGCTGCTCTCGCGCGCGCCCCCTGCAGGCCGCCGCGGGCCCTCCCGGGCGCCCTCCGGGCTCGACGG
>PVIC010036857.1:0-18359 GCA_004025085.1 Thryonomys swinderianus
AGGCAGGCACTGGAACCACTGAGCTAACCCTCCGGCCCCCTGTACAGTGATATTTTTAAAACATTCAAGCCCACTGTGTGTGCTGGCATATGCCTATAATCCCAGCACTTGGGCAGCTGAAGCAAGAGGACTACAAGTTCAAGGCTAGCCTGGATTACAGAACAAGAACCTGTGTGGTTTTTGTTTTGTTTTGCTTTTAAAAAAGGAAGTCAGGTGTGGTGGCACAAGCTTATAATCCTGGCACTTGAGAGGCTGAAACAAGGACAGCAGTGAGTTAGAGGCCAGCCTGGGCTACCAACTGAGATCTTGTCTCAAAAAAATGAAATCCAATGGGGTGGCAGATTCAGCTCAGTGGTTCCGGCACCTGCCTTGCAAGTGCAAGGTCCTGAGTTCGATCCCTGGTAACCACATATAATGCTGGGCATGTTGACTCATGCCCACCAGCAATCAATACCACATACCACAGTGCCAGTCATGGTAGCTCAGGCCTGTAATCCCGGCACTCAGGAGGCAGAGACAGGAGGATTGCTGAGTTTGAGGCTTGTAGGCTACACAGTAAACTCAGGGTCAGCTACAAAATGAGACCCTGTCTCAAAAAAAAAAAGAAATCTAAGCCAAAGTTTTAAAACTAGGAGATTTCATATAAATGAAATGATCTGGTAAAAGCCCTCTCAGATTTCATACACACCCTCAACTTGGTGCTGTGTGGCCCTTGTGGGCAGACTGTGCCCTCTAATTCACTGTCCCCACTGCTTCCTTATGGCTCCTCTGGCCAGTAACTCATCTTGTGAGCTGCCCAGGCCCTGCAGGTGTCTAATCCCTGGAGGCACAGAGGTGCTAGAAGAGTTGCACATGCCAACTGGTGCTCTGGTGTTGCCTTCTGGTCCCAAGAGTCTCCACAAAGATAGAGGAGGCCCTGGCCTACCCTCCCTCACTCCTAAGCCTCTCTCACATGTCTCATTGGACCAAGGCTGGTCAAAGCTTCTCCTTGAGAGTGTGAACTGATGACAGAAGGGACTGTGAAGTTAGAAAGGTAATGAACAAGGACCGAGGTTGGTCACTTGAGACCTTATGTGTTGATGATGAAGCCAAGGAAAACCAAAGGATCCAGCTGTGTGGAGAACCACTGAAGTTACAGGCAACAGGATCAAGAGCAACAAAGCAGCAGCATTTCCTGTTCTCAGATTTCATCAAATATCCTACATTCTTGTAATAAAAAGGCTTCGGAGTTGTCTGCTTTTTACACCAAGAGTTACTAATGTAGGAAAAGAGAAGTGGAAAAGGAAACAGAAAAAGGGGATTAAGGAGACATGGCATTAAAAGCTAGGGAAAGAACCAGGCAAGGTGGTACATTCAAATCCAGAACTTACAGATCATGAGTTGAAGCCCAACCTGGGCAATTTAGTGACCTATTAAGACCTTGTTTCAAAATAAAAATGGTGGGGCTGAGGCTGTAATTTAGTACAAAGGCCTTGGCTTAAGTCCCCAGTACCGCTGTGGGAAGGAGAGAGACAGACAGACAGACAGACAGACAGACAGACAGACAGACAGAGAGGGAGATGGACAGTGAAGATGGAGCAAGAATGTATGAGGGCTGGAGATGGAGAGGGCTGTGGAATTCAGGAAGTAGGCACGAAGTGTGGCAATGAAAACAGCATGGGATTCACAAGGTGAAGGAGGAAGGGATAGTGGGAGGAGGGAGAAAAAAGATGGTGGGGCTGGAGCTATGATGGGGATGGAGAAGGAGCAGGACAGAGGAAACAAGGCTGGGCCAGGCACAGAGGCCAAAGCAGTACCTGGTGGAGGCTGCTGCTCCAGACACAGTGCTGCCAGCCACCATCTGCACCCTTGGAATCCAGGCAGGAGGTACAGTTGGGCAGGAGGTGACAGGGGGTGGGGCAGGGCAGTGGGGGTGATGATTCAACTGGCATTGGTGACACATTCAGCAGAGAGTGGCTAAAGCATGTCCAGTCGTAGGTGGGCTGCACTGAGAGGATGCGGCGGGTCTCCCCTGCAGTTGCAGAAGAGAGCCTCCAATTGGGTCTGGACTCCTCCCTCTGACCCGGGGTCCAGGCCCAGCCTCTTACCTCAGACCCAGGGGTCCAGGCCCAGCCTCTTCCTCCCTCAGACCTGGGGGTTCGGGTCCAGCCTCCTCCCTCAGACCCAGGGGTCCAGGCCCATCGTCTTCCTTCAGACCCGGGGGTCTAGATCCCATGTCTTCCTCCCTCAGACCCAGGATTCAGGGTTCCAAACTCTCTCAGAGGCCGAGCACTTCAGCTCACCTGTTCTCTTGAACTGCCGCGTCCACATGCACTTGCCCTCCCGTGTGCACTGCTCACAGTCAGCGGCCCCACACGCAGCCTCTGAGCAGTTCCCAGCCCAGAAGACCTCTCGCTGGTTGATGCGACAGTCATTCTCCGAGGTGCAAGAGCCATTGCGCCCAATGCAGGCTCCCTCAGGGCAGTTGGTGCACCACTTACAGCGGGGGGCAGATGCCTAGCAGGGGAAGACAGGCTCAGTGGGGTCTGCAGGGGGGCCCAGCATCCCTGGGCTTGGTGGTTCCTGAGACCTCAGGGTGAGTAGGACAGCTGCCCCTGCTTTTCCCCCCAGCCGTTTACCTCTCCATCTCCAGGCTGCAGGGTCCGGGGATGGCGGGCCAGGCACTCACTACAGGTCCGGAGCCGTCGGCATTCCTCCGGGGAGCGAGGCATTGGGGAGCAGGGGGAGCCCCCACAGCCTAGCCTGGAGGGCAAGAGGCCTGACTCATTCACTCCAGCCAGGCCCCAGCCTCCTACTTCCCAGACATCCTCCTGCCGCCCTCCACAGCAGGACCCGAGCTGGACTCAGCACAGACTTCCCAGTCCTGGTCCATCCACCCCTTGGTAATGGACAGTCCTATCTACCTATCGCTCAGGCTGGAGACATCATGAGATATCTATGTCTTCCTGCCCTTTTGGCCTCTGAGGTCTTTGGCCTCCTGAATTTCTCTCCGATTGTGCCCTCTTTACCACCCAGCTAGTGTCTCCATCCCCTTCCCCCACCCTTTACCAAACTGACTCTCTGGGGACCTCACTGCCTAGTCCTACCTCGCTCCTTCCAGCTCAAACCTTCTATGGCTGCCCACTGACAGTGAGTGCAGCCCACAATCCCTTGCTCAAAAATCTATGTAGCTACATGGATTTCAAACTTCTGCATTTTGGAAAAGCAGTGGGTGCTCTCACTGTTACACACGCACCCAGAAGCCTGGGGAAGCATCCCAAAGTCAAGCCATCATATTCCTATAATAGACATGAGGACACACTTCATGGGACAAAACCCAGCACAGCCTCATGTCAGGCAGGACAGTAGCACTCAAGTGAGTTGGTGCAAACCTAGGAACCTCTTGGTATGCAGAGATGCTAGGGTTCCCGAACTGCAGAAGAGTGGACCATGAAGTGGGACAGAAGCCAGCACCTCAGCCATGCAATGGGGGCCCTTCAAGCTGACTCTACACACCCTTCCAGTTTCACCATCCCCCAATATGGATCGTCCCTCGGATATGCCAGGTACAGCCCTACTTTTACTTTGCTAGTCTACATGATACCAGTTGCTCCAGGCCCAGTTCAGATCCAACTCTTCCTGAAAGAGACCCTAGCCCAAAAGCAGGGCTCCCCACTGAAGCTGCCCCAGGCCACCCGTCTGTAATGACTCACCCTTCCCCATGGATGAGGCTGTAACCCTAACCAGACAGTACACTCCTACGGCTTCCTTGCCAGCCCAGGCTAGAACAGTTCCCAACAAGGGCACCACTACTGCCTGTGATGACTGCCAGTCACATGGTTACCTGTGGGCCTGGTCCCCAGAAAGGCAGGCTCCATGGCACCAGGTACAGGCCCCGGACTGGTTACAAGCTTCAGGTGAGGGCAGCAGGCGGCAGGGGTCAGGGGGTAAGGTCAGTGCCAGCAGGCGGCCCAGGGCCACTCCCCCAAAGCCTCCAGAGATGTACAGGCGGTTCCCCACTGCTGCCACTGTGTGGGCCACAGACTCTTCCATTGGGGGTCCCACAGAGGCCAGACCTGAGGAAAGATGGGATGTTCACAGAGATAGAACAGGAGATGCAGATTCCACAAAGAAGCCATTTGGAAAGATCATCTAGAAGGGACAACAACAGAGGAGGCAGAGAAAGACACAGAAAGACAGGGAGGAGACAGATGAAGACAAATAAACAGGAGAATCAGACAGCAAAAGACAGGAAGGAAAGGCAGACAGAGAACCAAGGAACAGAAAGTGGGGAATGAGAACAGGGACACGCCAGGAACAGTGGTGCCTGCCTGGAATCCCAGCTACTCCAAGAGGCTGAGGCAGGAGGATCACAAGTGCAAGGTCAGTGTTATGGCTTGTGTTTAGATGTCCCCCCAAAGACTCATATAGATGAGGTGAGGATTTCTTTTTCAGAGGTGCCTGACTCTGGAATGCGTGACACTGAGATTAAGAGACTGTGATTACTAAACCATTTACAGGGTTGGTTTAGCACCAACCATGATGTGTGATGGTCTGGCACCACTCTGATTCCTGTAGCCTGGATGGGATAAAAGGGGCAAAAAGACACTGTTGAGCTCTCTTGTTGCTTTGCTGTCTTTGGACCACTATGATTTGTTGCCCCTCTGCCATCCTGCCCTGGAACCAGCCAATTATGGACTGAAACCTAAATGAAGTGTGAGCCAAATAAACCTTTCCCCCTTTAACTTTCAGTGTCAGGTATTTTGTCTCAGCAATGACAGAAAAATAACTAAGACAGCCAGCCTAGGCAACTTAGTAAGACTCTATCTCAGAATTAATTTTTTTTGTGTGTGGTACTGGGGATCAAACTCATGACTTTGCACTTATAAGCAGGTGCAATGCCATTGAGCTAAATCCCCAGCCTTCCCCTCAAAAAAAAAAAAAAAATTTAAAGGGCTGGAGGTTTAGTGATGTAACAGTAGAATATTTGCCTAGCAGGTGTGAGACCATGAGTTAAATCCTCAGTCCCACAAAGCACAAAACCAAACCAAACACCAATCAGAAAATAGAGAGAAATGTTTTGGAACCAGATGGAAGTAGGTAACTCCATACACAACATTGTGATGGGTCTAAATACCACTAATTTATTCATGTTTTAAGGTGTATTCATTTTTGCAGTGCTACAACCAGGCTACCCCCAGCCCCACAGATCACTCTGCAGTATGTAATTTTATGTTACATGAATATTACTTCAGTTTTTTAAGCCTAAAAAAAAAAAACAGAGAGACATAGTAGGAGGAAAGGCAGACTATGAGAAAAATAATTACAAAAAAAAAAAAAGAGAAAAGAAAAGGGAAAGGAAACAGGCCCAGAAACACAAACACAGTCATAACACTAAGTCATATAAAAAGGTGAGGTGTGGACTGGGCTTGTAGCTCAGCAGAAGAGCACACCCAGCACCATTTTTTTGCACCACAAAGAAAATAAATCACGGTGGGATACAAGCCCAATTCAAACCTATGAGCAGCAGAGCCCAGAAAGAAACTCTTCACACAAAACAGTGGTTGTCTCTAGAGAGTGGAATTATGAATGGGCTTTTTTTTCCTATTTTATACCATATATAATGAAGATTATTTTTATAACCACAATAAGACTAAAAATTTCCAAGTAAAAAGAAGAAAGGGCATCTCCGTGGTCTTTAGGAAATCTGGAGACGGAGCTTTGCTGCTGGTACAAGGAACCCTGACCATTTTTTCTGTGGTACTAGGATTGAACCCAGAGCCCCTGCACTGAACTATACCCCTACCCCACTCCACTACTTTTTTTTTAAGACAAGTCACACTAAGTTGCTAAGCTGCCCACTCCGGGTGCAAACATGTAACCTTCTTGCCTCAGCTTCCCAGAGTGCTAGGATTATAAGCGTGTGCCGTCGTGCCTGGCCTGAGTGCCTTCTAATGAATGGGGGTCCCAGGACAGACATGAAGCTCCCCTGGATATCCCTCAGCCTCCCAAGGACAGTGATGGGACTCACGGGTGAGGTCAGGCAGGAGCCAGGCATTACAGTTGACCTGGTAGAGCAGAACGTCGCTGCTGAACTCATCGGGGTCCGAGCGTCCCCCAAGAACCACCATGGTATCCCCTAGCAGGGCCGCAGCATGAAAGAGTCGGGGCTGGGGCTGTTGGGGAAACACAAAGCAGGATGCCCTGTCAGAGCCCATTCCCTATTCCACATGCTCCCTCCCAGCCCACCTGCACCCCTGAATTACCCTTCCTTCCCATTCCCTCTCTCTCTTCCAATTCTCACCTGCTTCAAATCTCACCTCTTTTTTCTAAGACCTCCTGGACCCCTCAGAGCAACCCACAGAGCCCTTTCCTTTTCCCTGGAGCCCCCACAACCTATGCTACTCTCCATGAACTCAGCCCAGACTCAAGCTGAAAACCCCGCTCCTCTGTAACCCCTGCAGCTGGGCCGGAGTGAGGCTCCCTGAGGGATCTTCGATGGTCTCCCTCTCCCCGAGACGGGCCTCTGAATGTGTGCGTACAACACACACACAGTTGTCACTGTCAGCACAGATTGACTCTCTGTGCCCTCATAGAAAAGGCAGGACAGGCATGGAGCTTCGGTCCTGTTCTTATAGACGGGAGTCCAGGAGGGAAAGGGACCTGCCAGGCTACCCCGAGTCCGGGCAGAGCTGAGGCAGAGCCCATGCCTCTGACCTCCCTGCAGAGGAATCTTTCTTCCAAATCAGGAATGGAAAGAAGAGCCCAGGAGGGAAGGCCGCAGGAATCCAGGAGGGAGCCGATCCATGGGGCACTAGGTGCAGGGGACATTTCCCTCCTGTCCCTACAGCCATCTATCTGAACCACTTTTTCTGACCTTTGCCCCCTGAGAAGGGGCCAGCAGGCTCCAGGTGCGGTCAGGACAGTGTAGGGAATAGAGCTCGGAGGACGGAGCTGCCAGCTCCACATGGAAGCGGAAGCCACCAAATACATAGAGGGAGTCAGTGGCCTCGTGGTAGACCGCAGAATGCCCATAGAGACCTGGACAGGAGCAAAATGACCACAGCAATGGTAGACAGGGCTGACAATCAGCAACATCCCCCGCCAACCTGCCAGGCTCCCCTTCTCATGACCACACCACTCACTACCTCACCCTGAGGCCGGAGGCCTGGGAATCCTTCCCAACACCTCCCTCTGGATTCCAAACAATCATTAGTGACTTGGGAAGGGAAAACAAAATCAGTGGCTGGAAAGTTAGGACAAGAAAAGGTGACAGAATGTCCAGAGACTGGATCAGCATGGAGGGCTAAGCAAGGAGACCCATGGGGTCTTGGATCTCAGAAATGAGCAGGGGGTGGGCAGCTCATCACGGAGTCTGTGGCAGAGACACAAAGCATCGCCAGAGAGCACTCCTGATAACCTAGGTTAGGGGGTGGCAGCAAGATAGTAAGGTAAAGCAGGCGTGAATACAGTAGGGGTGGGGACAGAGCTGCTGCTCTCACCTGTCGGGGGTGTCCCACTCTGGGCTCCGGACACCCAGGTGCCAGTTGTCAGCTGGTATTCAAGCAACTGCTGGTTGAAGCCATTTTCAGGAGAGTAACCACCCACCAGGATGAGAGACAGGCCTCGGCGGGCAGTAAGGGTATGACCAGCCACTGCTGGCAACTCCACAGTCTGAGAAGCCTGAAGAACAGAGAGACAAGGTCACCAAAGAGCCAAGGTTGGGGTCACCTTGCAGGTAAAAGCGACTCTTCAATCACTGGTCCTCTCTGAACTGCTAAGGAGATGGAGAGAGCTGGTGAGACCCCAGCCTCTGACATCAGGTATGTGGTAGGCCCTGCTCACCTCTGCCTCAAGCCCTTTCCAGGCTCAGTCAACCTCGGTTTCCCAGCCAGGCCAAGCACAGCACCACAGGACACGGCCAGGGTTTGGCCTGGGACTTCAGTGTGACCCTGGATGCCTGTGAAATTCAATCCCAGACTTCTGCTGGGACCTGGGGAGATCAGTTCCTCTAGTGGCGAAGTGTGCAGGCGTTGCGTGACTATCGCTGCCAGACCTGGCATGCGGTGGGGCCGGGTGGGTGGACACTCACCTTCTCCTGCCGCCACTGTAGGGTGGTGAGGTTAAGGACCCAGAAGTCACGGGTGACTCCCCCAGCTGTCAATCCCCCAAGCAGGTACATGGCACCACGTCCAGCAGGAACATAGGCAGCTGCATGGAAGGAGCGGGGTGATGGCCCTGGGCCCCCATCCTCAGCTCCTGCCAGCATCTGTGTCCACCGCCGTTCACTCACTGAGTACCTGGGGCCAAGGTGCCAAAAAGCAGCCTTAACGTAGTCGCCTTAGTATGCTTAAAGTGACCCTGGCAGATATCCCAGCATCCTCAAGGTGACTTTCCTATGACAATCAATCATCCCCTGCAGCAGCACCACCCAAACCTGGGTGCCACAGGCAAGCCAAGTGCCCCTCACCTAGGGGCTTGCACCCTGAGCTCACTCTTAGATGCTGACATCTCTACAGGCCCTGACATGGCCTTTTCTTTTTTTTTTTTTTTTGAGACAGGGTCTCACTTTGTAGTTCAGACTGGCCCTGAACTCACTATGTAGCTCAGGCAAACCTCGAACTCGGCAATCCTCCTGCCTCTGCCTCCCGAGGGCTGGTCTGCCTCCCAAGTGCTGGGATTACAGGCGTGAACCACCACGCCCACCCAGTGCTATGGTATGTGGTACTGATTGCTGGTGGGTGTGTCACCACAACAAATATTATTATTATTATTATTTTTTTTTTTTTTTGCTTTTTGGAGACAGGGTCTCGCTTTGTAGTTCAGTCTGGTCCTGAGCTCACTATGGTGCCCACGCAAGCCGCCGCGAACTCAGCAATCCTCCTGTCTCTGCCTCCCGAGTGCTGGGATTACAGGCGTGAGCCACCATGCCCAGCATTATATGTGGTAACTGGGGATCGAACTCAGGTCCTTGCGCTTGCGAGGCAGGCGCCGGAACCACTGAGCTAACCCTCCGGCCCCACACCAAATATTATTGTATGTGGTTACTGGGGATTGAACCGGGGACCTTGAGCTTGCTAGGCAGGCTCTGAAACCACTGAGCTAAATCTCTAGCCCAGATGTGGCCTTTTCCCATTCAGGTGTCCCACCCCTCCCAGAGCTATCCTCACCTGTACAGGTTCCCCAGCAGGCCTTGGGGCAGGCCCAGGCCCCCAAACATCCACAAGGTGGCATCAGGTCCTTCCACCATGGTATGACCCAGGCGGTGCAAGAAGCGGCTGGCAGTGTCCTGGGTGACAGCAGAGATGCCAGGGGTCAGGCTGAGGCCACGATGAGGCATCGGGCAAGAGCAGGGGAGTTATGGGTGGCCCCAGAGGGGAGGCAGAGAAATGATCTGCGGACACTGTGGTACCCACAGCAGAGAGGCGGCTGTCCATGAGTGTCTCCCAGACCAGCTGCCCACCGTCCAGCTTCGTGGCACAGTCCAGGCCTCCAAAGCCCTCAGCACAGATACACACGCCTTGACTCTAAGGATAGCAGAGGGAGGTTCAGAGGGGCCCTCATCACCCCCCTCACCCCACCTGCCTGGCCCTGTCCCCTCTTACCTGGTTACAAATCCCAGCCCCAGTGTGGGCGTTGCAGTTCTCGGGACACAGAGCCATGCGGCAGTGAGGGCCAGCCCAGCCCTGGGGACACCGGCAGAGCCCAGCACCTGCAGCCCCATCCTGGGGCACACACTCTTGGGGTACAGGGCAGCTCCCAGGACCCCCTGACCCACAGCGGGCGGAGCCCACCGAGGCATTGAAGCCCCAGGATGATGAGCCGTTGGCTTCCCAGTGTAGCACAAGCAGCCCTGTGGGAAAGAGACCAGTGTCTGTTCCCAGCCACATTCTTGGCACTGCTCTCTACTTGGTGCAGAGAAAACCCAGAGTAACTAGGTGGGGAAGCACCCCAGGCACTTAAAATCACTGTCGTGACAAACCTTTCTATACATCCCTCCCCTTGCCAGCTCAACAGTTTCCATCTATTTTATTTTTTCAAATAAGGTATTGCTATGCTGTTCAGGTTGGCCTTGAACTCACTATGTAGCCCAGGCTAGCCCCAAACTTTGCGGCAATCCTCCTGCTTCAGCCTCCTGAATGCTAGGATTATATAGACATGTACCACCACACCTGTCTCTGGCCATTTTAAAGCCTCAATCTCAGGTTGCAACTGTGACTCAGTGGAAGAGCATGGGTTTAGCATGTGGCTCTGGGTTCAATACTCAGCACCATAAAAATAAGTAAATAAACAAGTAGATAGATGACTGGTTGATAGGTAGGTAGAGAGCCGAAATCTCTCACACATTTCTTCTACTGGTGGTGAGCAACTTGGCCACTGTCCAAGGCAGTGTTCCCGTGTACCTAGACAACAGCACCATCTCCCCACTGTCTCCCTGCTTACCTGTAAGACCTCCTAGCAGCCCACATGATCCTTGAGGACAAGAGCTTGACCTCATCAGGTTTGAGCCCCAAATGGTGCTAGCGCCCACTGCTCTTATGTAAGACCAGCTTTCTTTAGAACGCTGAGCAGTTTTGTGGGCAGTGGAACAGAACTGCATTATATTCACTTTACAATATAAAATTTACTTCGGTAACATTGCATGTTTCTTAACAAGAGTCCCCTTTGGGAACTGGCAGGTTCCCGCAGTCTCCCAGTTTCACCCTGTCCCGTGCGCCCAGTTTGGGCTGAGCCTCTCCTTCCTGTTCTCTTGGCTTTGGCATCTTTACTCCCCTTGCCTGGAGAAACTCCAGGCCTCTAGCTGAATTTACCTCTGCAAAGGAGGCCTTCTCAGTTGTCTAGTTTCCCAGCCTGCCGGCAAGGCCAAGCACCTGACCCTCTCTAACTGTTACAAGTCTACTGCTTTGTGCCCTGGTTTTCCCCCTCACCTCCCTGTGTGCACAAGTGCGGCCCAGTATGTTCCCTGTTTGCTGCTGTTCCCAGTGTCTAGCTGAGGCCAGCTCAGTCTAGTGCTCAGAAAACACCTGCTGAGGGTCAGCAAGTCCCCTGAGTGCAAGGGGCTCCCTGTGGGCCTGGGGTTCAGGCAGTCTCCAGCAGGCCAATTATGATCCAACCCTTTGTCTCCAGCTTAAGAACTCTGATTCACATTAAGAAGCAAAGCATTTCAAATTCTGGCTCTTTCACTTGCTTCCTACCCAGCTCCATCCACTCCTCAAGGTTTTCAACCTCTCGGCACTATGCAGGTTGGGGCATCAGGGGTAGTGGCCCTGGGGCAGAGGCTGTGCTGTGTCATGTAGAATGCAGAGCCACATCCAGTATCAACATGATAGATGCCAGGAGGGCCCCTAACTGCCATTCCAGACATCACCAAATGTTCCAAAGGGCAAAACCATGCCTGAAAACCTCTATATAAAACAGACAGTAAGGAATTCTCACACCTGCCACATTCTACACGCCTGGCTTAGCTCTTCTCTTCAGAACTAGCCCACCTAGAAAAAATCCTCTCTGTTTTCCTCTCAACTGAGGAAACTGAAAACCCAGCGATAGAAGTAACTGCACCATCCACACAGGAATGTGTCACCCAGCAAGTATGTGGTAGTCTCAGCTGGAACCCGGGTCCTCAGCCCAAGCAGATGACACTTTGTAGGGCCAAGGGATACAAAGGCAGAACAGAGGTCCCACTGCCCCCAGCCTCCATACCAGACAGAGCCTGCACAGTGAGGGGCCTGTCCCGCCGCTGGCCACAGAAAGCAGCTATGAGACTCCGGTCTGACTGGACAACACCAGTGTCTAGGAAGCGTGGGAATCCATCAAAGGCCAGGACGTAGCTCAGCTGGAAGGGTGCAAAGTCAAGGGTTAGACAACAAAGAAGGGTGCTGGGGGTCTCGAAGAGGGTTTTTAGGGCAATCTGAGACTGGGAAGACTGTGAAACTGGCATGGAGTCTACCACTTTCTCTCTGGTGTTGAAAGAAGACATGGCTAACTAATCGGGCATGCGTGCACTGAGCCTCTTTCTCAATACACAGCTCCTGGCAGTTACCACTAATCGCCTGCACATAAGGTATAAGAAGGTACTATTCCTGGTCTAGGGCACAGGAGTTTGAGGGTTTGGAGAATGGGGGATGGGCATTCAGGAATTGAGAACTAAACTGGGAGATGGAAGGGTCTAAGCTTAGGAACTAATCTCTGGAGAGCTGGAGAACAGAGTTTGGGATCTGAAGGGTGGAGAAAAACAGAACATGAAGGTCTGAGTCTGTCTGAAACTCCAGTTTGGGTGGGTTATAAGCCTAAACTCCGGCCTCATCAGTGCTCACCGTGCAGGGGGTGCTGCTGTCGGGGGAGAAGGTAAGGGTGAGTGGGGGGCAGAGGGTCCCAGGAGCACAAGGCTGTAGCTCCTCAGTGGCTGACACAACCCATACACAATAGGACAGGCCAGGCCCGGCTCTCGCCGCCCCACCGCCTGGAGGCAGCAGACCTCCAAACCTGCGGGACCCCAGAGCCACTGAGGACACGTTGGTGAGGAGGGCACGACCCCCACACTCCCGGAAACAGGAGCCACCGGCCCTAGGGAGATGGAGAACCAGTGTCAGGTGAGTCCTACTCCAGCCCAGCATGTCTCTGAGGCCCACCCTACTAAACCCTGCTGATCCCTGGCTCACCGGGGATCCCCATAGTAGCCTGGTGAGCAGAGCTGGCAGTGGGCACCTTCCGTGTGGTCCTGGCAGAAGCACAGCCCGCTGAGGTTGTCACAATGGCCATGGCGTGGGTCCCCATGCCCGTTGCACTGACAGGGTCTGCAGCCACCGGAGCCCGTGGCATTGCCATAGCTGCCGGGCCGGCACCGTTCACAGTGCTCCCCCCACGTCCAGTCTGTGGAGCCCCAGCAAGTGGGACACAGTCAGGGCCAAGGCAGGATGGGGCCCAGACCAACCGGTTCACCTGATCTCCGACCCTCACCCCTCTCCCTGCTTCAAGGAAGTGAAACCAGGGGCCAGACTGGGGAAGAAATAGCAAGTTACCAAACAGGCAACTGAGCCTCAACTAGAGAAGGTGACACTGAGACCTGTTCGGCTCAGGTTCCAGGAATGAAGCAAGGAGACTGGGAGGGGCCTGAGGGGAGACTGAAAACCACTGAGGAGAGAAACCCAGAGCCTCAAGAAGAGAGGAGGCCTGGGGTGTGGCTCAGTGCTAGGACCTTGCAGTTCACTTCGCACGGAAGAGGCCCTGGCTTCCATACCCAGCACCACACAAAAGGAGGATCCCAAGGCCCACTCTGGACACTCGGGACAGGGCTGCTCACCCTGGCACTCATCGCAGAAACCAGGCCCCCGCTTGCGGCAGTGACTATGGAAGTTGCAGCCACAGTCTCGGGAGCAGCGGGGGGCAGGGGGTCCGGGGGCAGGCGTTGGCGGGGGCAGGTCAGACGTCCAGCCCAGGTCACACACGCAGGTGAAGTCTGGGGGGCCACTGCACACACCATGACCACAGTCTTCCAGGCACCTGAGGGGCCATGTGAGGATGGGGAAAGCGCCAGGCAAGCCTAAGACACCCAGGACAAACCCATCCTGTTCACCCACTGCCATGCCATCACCAAATAGGGCTGCCTGTTTCACAGGTTCGTGGCTGTGTGGGTGAAACTGTCTCCACAGTAACTATCACACATGATAATGCCTGTCTCCATGGCAACCACCTATCGCCACTGTGCAAACCCCCTTGCAAAGAGGTCCTCCTCCATCACCACAGCAGTGCTGAAGACTGTGGCCCACAGTCTGTGAGCATCTCATTTCCAAGGTAACTGGCATTACCTTAGGGACCTGTCACTCAAATGTGGTCCTAGTATGCAAGGTAAAAACCTGAGGCTGAGTGGGGTTGCTGGCTTCACAAGAGGGAGCCCAGCACCATGATGGATTCCTCCCTCCAACTCAAGCCCCAACCTGGTGACCACCACATCCACCACCCACAGCCACCTATGCCCACTCACGTGCGATTGCAGTACGTGATGCCATTGCCTTGGTACCCTCGCTGGCAGTGACACTCATAGCTGAGAGGTGTGTTCAGGCAGGTTGCCCTCGGATGACACCGTGCCAGGCCCAAGCGACATTCATCCACATCTGGACAGCGGGCATAGGCCCAGCGGGCAGGGAGGGCCACGGGTAGCCCTAGGCCCTCCCCGACCCACAGAGAGCAATTTCCCCCACCCAGGGGCCCTGAGAAGTCCCCCTGCAGGCACCTGGTGAGATTGGAGAGGGGACAATTTAGAAACAGGAGACAGAATAGATACAGGGTCAGGGAGAGGAAACAAACAGAAAAACAAGGAGTAAGAAAAAAGGAAAGGCAAGAAAAGCAGACAGGGAAAATGGAGATGAGAGAAATGGAGAAGAGGGGAAGGAGAGAAAAAAAGATACAAGATGGTAAGGAAGAGGAAGGGCAGCCAGGGGCCAGGCCAGAGAAAGAAGCAGAGAAAGAGGCTGTTAGCATCACTGAGGGGTGAGCCCCGCCCCCACCCCGCCAGCCGCCCCATACCGGCCCAGGGTAGGGTTGTCCTCATTGCCACACCAGCCACACTCATGGGTCTGCAGACACTCGTGGCAGGTCAGGAAGCCATCGCAGCTCCGGCACCGTGGCTCCGAGTGCACACTGTGCGGCAGCAGATATGTGGGTGTCAGAGCCCACTACCCTCAGCTGACTGGAACCCCTATTCCGGCAGTGCCACCCCCTGGGTCACACCTGTCATCCCAGCCACGGCAGCCTCCGTGCGGGTACCGGGCGAGGTAGGCAGCAAAGAGGAAGCAGGTGTGGGTGGACTGGCACCAGGCACACTGGCTGGAGTTGGCCAGGCAGTCCTTGCAGGTCAGACGCCTGGGGGTAGGGAGTGGGCACTTGTCACTCCAGTCCTCCCCCCACGCACACCCACTGCCCACCAGCTGGCCCAGGCTCACTGGCTGCAGAGTGGAGGACACTCCTCCGGGCTCTTCAGAGCACTCCGGCCCCGGCCGCGCCGGCTGCATGCTGCATCCCCTTTGCGGCTGGTGCTCTGATGCCACTCACAGAAGGGGTCCTGGGGGGAGGTTGGACGGGGTCAGAGCCCAGTTTAGCCCCCTCCTCTGTGGCCCCAGTATCTGCCTTCACTATCTAGCCTTCCAAACACCTCCCTCCCAGTCTTGGCACCTGCCCCTGTAGCCACACGTCTGTGTTCTGTGCCCCCAGTACCCACCCATCTTTGGGCAGCACCCCCTCTTGTGAGGACAGGGGTCAGATCGATCCCCAGGATGCAGAGATGGGCAAAGGCCACATTCTCTCCAACCTCAGAGATGCCAGGAGTCCTCACCAGACCCAGGAAAACCAACAAAACATGACTTAAGGGTTTCTGTTGAACTGCAGGGTGGGTGGGCTGTGATGGGGACTGAATAAAAAAGCTCTTTCCTCTTATGGCTGAGCGGGAAAATAAAAGCTGGAGCACTACGTCTTCCTGCCTCCCCCCAGGGAAAGGAGGTGCAGTGGAGGACGGCAGTGGAGCTGGCAGGCCTGAGGATCTACATGGGACTCTGGCTGCCGGAGCAATGGAGGGTATGGTTGCATTTTCTGGGCCCTGCAAGAGGACAAATCCTGGGTCCCAGGAGCCCATTTCTCAGTCCCACCTAGTGGAGAATCCTCTGGTTCTTGCCTGCACATTCAGGACAAAAGCCCTGGCTATTTACCCTCTGCACCAGCCAGGGCTCCCAGGCTGGGCCCCTTCTTGCCACCTGTTCTGGCTGCCCACCCCCATGCCTACAAGCTGTGACCTAGCAGGTACCTGGGTACAGGCATGGCAGTCACGATGCTCCTCGCAGAGTGGGCAGAGCATAGGCACCAGCACCAGCAGGGACCCACCGGCTCCATCGTCCTCGCAGTGGGCCCCACCCTGGCGCAGGTGGCAGGTAGCACTGCTCAGGCACCAGCCACAACCCTGGTCTGCCAGGCAGCCCAGGCAGGAGGAATAGGAGGTGCAGGCAGAGGAGCGGTAAGGCTCCAGGAAGAAGAAGGAGATCTCCTGGAGGTGGGCACAGGAGGGTCAGGGGTCAGGCCTGGAACAGGGTCAGTCAGCACTCAGGGCTACTGGCTAGAGTTAAGCATTAAGGGTCTGGAGACCAGATTGAGAATCAAGCACATAGAAAGTAAAGACTTAGGAAATCAGAAAACAAATGATCAGGGCTGGAGGGAGACTAGAGGTCAAGTATGAAAGATAGGAATTGGACAGGAGGAGTCTGAAGGTGTGGCTGGGGGTCAGAATGTGGGATCAGATCTGAGGCGGAGCTCTGTGATCCTTTACTTAGCACACAGTGATGCCTCAGTTTACGGACTTTGTTTTATGATTTGGGGGGAGGTAGTTGTGTTTGTGTTTGGGTGGGGAAGGTGGCCACAGTTCAGAGCAGAGCCTGCAAATGGAAGCATTTGTGACTGGAAGTATTACCTTCTATAGGGCCTGGAATTTATCCCCTGCACCACAAAACTGGATGGATAGATAGATGGACAGACAGATAGATGGACAGATGATAGAAAGATAAGTAAGAATTTGGAATAGGTTCAGAATCTGGGACCAGAGTTGGAGGTCTAGAAAGTTCCAGGTAAGGTCTAGAATGCAAAGGCAAAGAGTCAAGGAGTGAGGTCAGGATACGGGGAGTGAGAGTATGTGGCCTGGGACTGGGTCAGAGACTGGACTGGGCACTCACGCTGCCACCTGGCACACCAGTCCGATCCCACAGCAAAGTGAGCTCACTGTGGCCAGGGCCTGCCGAGCCATTGAGCTGTCCTTGGATCTCCACTGCATACTTGTGGCCACGCCCAGGGAATGGGAAGAGGGGAGCAGACCCAGGGCGCTGTAGCCGCCTTGTCTCCTTCTCCTGCTGAGCCACCCAGTGGCCCACCTCCTCCTGGGGTACAAGGGAGAGACAGACAGGCCCCTCAGAACTCTTCACACTCCTTCACTGGACCCCCAAGCCCCCTAGCACCTCACTTCCTCCTAGGAAGAAGAGGGCCTCAGACCTCTTTAGACTTTAAGAACCTTCAAGGCTCACCCAAGCTCCCCAGAGACCCACCTCCTCCTCAGGGAAGCCTGACTTGTTGAATCAAACTGCCTCTTTCTTCCAAATTGTCAAAACTGTGTTCACAGATGAAAACCCAGGCCGGAGATATAGCTCACTGGCACAGTGCCTGCCTGGCAAGCGCAAGGCCCTGAGTCCAATTCCCAGTACCATAAAAAAAAGAAAAGAAAGAAAACCCCAGTGCCCCCTTGTTCCTCTAGCTTCTGACCTTCACTTTCTCCCTGTTTTCCCCTGAACCTCCCCTGTACCTCAGCCCCACCTTACCAAACACACCCCTAAATGTCCCAGGCTCCCTCACCATGTTCTCTGGGTTGGAGCCAGGGGCCATCCGGGCCAGGACATGCAGGCGCTGCGCCCGGGCCCACACAGTCACATCCTCAGCCCCCGGCGCGCCCGGCCCGCCTGGCAGCAGTGGGTGGATGAAGCCACGGTAGACCAAAGACACATCTGTCTCAGCACTGGGTGTGAGGGTGATGGTCGTACTGCGGACGATCGAGACCTGTGCCAGCAAAAAGGGAGTTTATGTGCGAGTCCCTTTCTGTGTGGCCTCCAAGCTCCCATGTCCCTCAGGCCAGAGAAGATGGTCAAGCTACTTTCTCTCCCCCATTTACTCAGTGAGAAACTGAGGTAGAGGGCAGAGGTTGAGCAGAGATTGTCCCTGGAGGAATTGGATTCAAGATGACAGAGTCCACGAGCACAACCTGAACCCCAGCTCTTGTTTTTCTCAGCTTACAGTATAACTCCAGGACTGGACCTTTCAGTATCTTGTTCCCTAACTTATTAGCTTTCCTCCTAGACCCTTCCAAGTCCAGGTTCAATGTTCCGAGTGACAGACAGTCAATGGCTGATGTTGTTAGTGTGTAGTATGTGACTTTATAATAGCAGAGGAGTAGAATAACCCAAGTATTGCTCACTGGGAAACTATTTAAATAAATTAAAGCCGCACTGTGGCGTGCGAATATAAATGGAATACTACACAGCCATAAAAAAAAACTAGGTATACTGGGCCAGAGGGTTAGCTCGGTGGTTCCGGCGCCTGCCTCGCAAGCGCAAGGTCCTGAGTTCGATCCCTGGTAACCACATAGAATGCTGGGCGTGGGGACACGCCCACCAACAATCAACACCGCATACCACAATGCCGGACGTGGTGGCTCACGCCTGTCATCCCAGCACTCGGGAGGCAGAGACAGGAGGATTGCTGAGTTCGCGGCGGCTTGCCTGGGCACCATAGTGAGCTCAGGGCCAGCCTGAACTACAAAGCGAGACCCTGTCTCAAAAGCAAAAAAAAAAAAAAAAAAA
>PVIC010036858.1:0-18360 GCA_004025085.1 Thryonomys swinderianus
TTTTTTTTTTTTTGAGACAGGGTCTCGCTTTGTAGTTCAGGCTGGCCCTGAGCTCACTATGTAGCCCAGGCAAGCCTCCTGTCTCTGCCTCCAGAGTGCTGGGATTACAGACGTGAGACACCACACCCAGCACTGTGCTATGTGGTATTGATTGCTGGTGGGCGTGAGTCACCACGCCCAGCATTTTATGTGGTTACTGGGATCGAACTCAGGACATTGCACTTGGGAGGCAGGCACCAGAACCACTGAGCTAACCCTCTGGACCCCATCTGCACTTTTAATGGTTCTCTTCTGCACACACGATCTTGATTCATTTAAAACATTCACTTATATGTGTTGTTAATGTGCCTGGAATGTGCTAGAATTCCTGAGGGGTTTACAATTTTGTGAGTGAAATAGGCATGACTAGAAACAAAAGTGGATGTAATAAAGCAGAGTCCACACTATGGAAGGAAGAGCTTCCTGAGGGTTAAGTGGGCTTTGAATAGTGCTATTGCAAATTGTGGTGAATGTGTGAAGAAATGCATCAGAAGCACATTTGGGGTCATGGGAGAAATAGTAGGAGAAATGGTTTACTGGAATTTAATAGACTGCATAATGTACCTAGTATTCACAGCCACAGAACTGGATGAGGCCACACAAAATGAATGAACTAATTTTTGAATTAGCAATTTGAATATTGCCTGTCACAGAATTAATATACAGCTGGAAAAGATTCTTAAATCGCATAAACATCTGGATTTTAAGTATGAAAGCTGAGGTTCAGTAAACACATTTAGTCCTTGAACTAATCTTGTTGGAATGTAGTCTGGAAGTAACAGCATAAGCACCTGATGCCAGCCGGGAGTGGTGGCTCATGCCTGTAATCCTAGCACTTGGGAGGCAGAGGCAGGAGGATTGATGAGTTGAGGCTTGCCTGGGCTAAATAGTGAGCTCAGGGCCAGCCTGAGCTACAAAGTGAGACCCTGTCTCAAAAAACAAAAAAATAGAAAAATAAGCACCTGATACCAAGGCCAGAGCTCATTTCAGACTTTCCCACTCTCTTCTGAGAAAACCCCGTAACAAGGCAATTCTAACTGCACAAATACCTCACATGCACAACATACATGTGATGATTTCACAGCACTTCCAAGTCCTGGAAGCTCCCTTTATCAGTGCAAGTCAAAGAAGAGATCACAGTCTACTCTGTCTCTACTACGTAACTATCAGCAAACTGCCCTACTTTCAAAGCAGCACATTTTGAGTATTTTATATCCCTCTTGCTGTTTTTAAAACCAATGATCACACATGTCCATTTACACAACTAAATCACTAAAAACATTACTGGAATACATGGTTGAGGATGTCACCTGTAAACAGTCATCTTTGTCAGTCTTTTCTTTCATATACACTCCAAAAGCCTCACATTTCTAAATATTTTAAACATTATTTTGAACACTAAAAAACTTATTTTTCCATTTAATATTGTTTAACACATCTAAGAAAATTATTGGGTGAAGCCAATAAGTTGAAGAGAAAAAATGGCCTCAGTAGTTACAGATGTCTTACTGGTCTTTTTTTTAACATGTAAGTTTGGTAATGATCTGAAACTACTGAAGCTTCACATGTGTCAACTTCTTAAACAGAGAGTTTTTTTTCCAAGGAACAAAAGAAGTAAAAATGTGCAATTAACCTTCACTGGTATCCTCCCTGGGATAAAGGTAGGAAGTGATAACTCTAAAGATCTTAATAAATTTTTTGGGTTTTTTTTGAGACAGATCACTCTATATAATTCAGCCTGGCTTTGAATTCACTGTAGCCCAGGCTGAGTTCTAACACGAAGCAATGATCCTACCTCAGCCTTCCAAGTGCTTAGATTACAAGTGTCCACCACCATCTCTGGCCATTAGTTTTCTTGATAGTAGATTCATTACGGAATCAGAAAATATACATGCTTGTAATCTTGACAACAAAATCAAAGGAAGAAAAATAAATTACTATAATTTATCCAATATTCAACAGAAAATGACAAAAATCAGGACTCATAATACAGAAGTACAGAAGATCCTGACTTAGAAACATTTTAGTTGCAAACTTTCACACATACAAACAGACCTCATTATACTCA
Source organism: Thryonomys swinderianus (assembly GCA_004025085.1). Taxonomy (NCBI): domain Eukaryota; kingdom Metazoa; phylum Chordata; class Mammalia; order Rodentia; family Thryonomyidae; genus Thryonomys; species Thryonomys swinderianus. The sequence continues at coordinate 2,108 of PVIC010036858.1, forward strand.
TTTTGTAAACTTGAACAAATCAGGAAAGTAGCTCGTGTGTCTGCCAGACACCATCACAGCTGTGCTGCAGTGTGCTCACTGCACAGCGTGACAGTACTCAGTTGTATCCCAAAATGCCCAGAAGCGAGAAAAAAAGCCATGGTGACGCGCAGGGGACGGCTAAGAGCACAAAGCAAGAGACACTGTATATTCGTGTTGGAGGTGTATAAGGCTCACTTTGTTAGACTTACAAAGGAATACAATTTACAAGTATGTTCTCTTTGAACAGGACTTGTTTGTAAGTAAGGGACGTAACTGTATTTTCAACATCACACAGATAAACCAAATAGGCCTTAATGCTTTTAAAAAAACAAAACTTCCAAATGTGCCATTGCTACTAAATTTTTAGGTAAAAGAACATTCATGGTACTGAGCTGCATGCCTTAATTACTCAGATCCCATTTTTAATCATTCTCTTCTAGTTTACTCTAAAAACAAACTTTTGGGCCAAAAGGTGAGGTCAGTGGTAGCGAGAGCACTTATCACTACAAGGCAGGGAAACCCTGAGTTTGATCCCCAGCACTACAAACAAGCAAACAACATACTTCTGAACCTCTCATGAAAACTCACAAGAGAAACTTTACAGTCCTGATTGTGATGTTATATATAGAAAATATAAATAGCTTCTAATTTTTTTTTTTTGAGACAGGGTCTCACTTCGTAGTTCAGGCTGGCCCTGAGCTCACTATGTAGCCCAGGCAAGCCTGGAACTCAGCAATCCTCCTGTCTCTGCCTCCCAAGTGCTGGGATGACAGGCGTGAGCCACCACGCCCGGCACTGTGGTATGTGGTATTGATTGCTGATGGGCATGAGTCACCACGCTCAGCATTGTATGTGGTTACCGGAGATCAAACTCAGGACCTTGCGCTTGCAAGGCAGGCGCTGGAACCACTGAGCTAAATCTCCGGTCCAGATAGTTTCTAATTTTAAATAGCTTCTAATTTCAAATGCACATCAATGCTAGGGACTGATCCAACCACCTTGCACTTCTAGCTAAACCCCTGGTCCATATGTACGTTTCCAAATCATTTCTCCTATTAAATATTGTACTGACATAAAAATTAAGGAAAAAGATTGTTTCAAATATACAGACATAACAGACAATCTAATTTCTTTCATTTTATTTTTAAGATGGTTTCATCTGTCAGGGCAGAATGACACAAATACAAGAAGCTATCCACAGGGATAGTTGAGACCGTATTTAACTGCTCTTCTAAAATCACGAGCTCAACCCCCAAAAAAGGAATTACAAATCTGAGAAGGTAGAGGAAAGATATAGACTAGGGAAGTCTAATTAAACAAGAAAAATCATTAATGACATTGGTACTCTGTTCTCCAGAGAAGTACTAATACAAACTCGGCCCTTACAAACCAAGGAGCCTGTCACTCCATTCCTAGCAAAGTTGTCTTACACCCTCTATAAAGTAAAAGAAATACACAAAGATGTAAACCAGTTGGCCTCCCTTAGAGACAATACAATACAGAAGAAGTTGTTTTTTTTCAAACTTCCCCTTCTGAGTTCTGCATTCTTCATGGTACTTCAGAGCCCCAATAATCAAGCAGTTCATGACAGAAGATAAAAGTGAAAAAGTAGACACAGAGATCTGTGAAGACTTCTCCCATTTTGCTGTAAGTATCCATTGATCGATTAATCACCTCAGCAGGAATTCCAGACAATAGAAGTGCAGCCGTTAGTACTGTGGTCTTTATCTTTTTTTCACCCTGTGAAGATAGCCACTCAAATTAATAGTACAGCTTGCAGCAAACTATGTAAACTCAATAAAAGCATAACCAATACTGCTATGGTTGCCTAACTGATTTTAAAACTGTTAACCATAATATATCAACACTCATTAAATACATAATAGGTAATTCAGTAAACTGCTAGACAATAACATTTTCAAAATGTGTCATTTGAGAAACAAGTCATAAATAAGAACTTAAAATATGTATGATATGGACCAGGAGTGGTGGATACGATATGGAAAATGAGTGGCAATATCCCAGCACTCAGGAGGCTGAAGCATGAGGATCTATCTATAACAGTTCACAGCCAGCCTGGACTACACAGTGAAACCCTGTCTAAAACAAAACAACCAAAAAAAGGTATATATGATAGCACAAGACAAAAATCCCTGGCCACAAATAATCATTATTAAAGTTTCATTATATTATTCCTGAATTTTTTATGAATATATAAACAAAATTATCATTTTCTCTTCTCAAAAACGAAATATATTAACAAGTCTATTTTTGCATTTTGGCTTTTCTCTCTTAATATTTCATAGAGACCTTATCATTATCACCAGTACATGGAGAACATCTTCACCTACTCTAGACATTTATTCTGTTTTCAAACTTTTGCCATTATAAAACTGTAATTATAGGCCGAGGGTTAGCTCAGTGGTTCAGACGCCTGCCTTGCAAGCACAAGGACCTGAGTTAGATCCCGGTAACCACATATAATGCTGGGCGTGGAGACACGCCCACCAACAATCAACACCGCATACCACAGTGCCGGACGTGGTGGCTCACGCCTGTAATCCCAGCACTCGGGAGACAGGGACAGGAGGATTGCTGAGTTCGCAGCGGCTTGCCTGGGCACCATAGTGAGCTCAGGGCCAGCCTGAAGTACAAAGCGAGACCCTGTCTCCAAAAAGCAAAAAAAAAAACAAAAAACTGTAATTATTATTTCAGAAGTGAACTTTCTTGTGGTGGTGGTGGCAGTGGAGCAGGGAATTGAACTGAAGGACTTGTGCCACTAGGGTAGTGCTGTACCACTGAGCCATATCCCCAGCCCAACAGTGAATTTCTAAACAAATGCTTAGGACACTTCTTTACTCTTCTGTATCTGTCTGTAGTACTAGAGAAGTGAACTCAGGGTGCTCCTTTGCACTAATCATCAGTTGTCTTTTATTTATTTATGTTTGAGACGGGGGTCTTGCTTTGTAGTTTTTTTTAAATTTTTAATACAGAGTCTCCTAAGGCTGGGGATTTAGTTCAGTGGTTCTGGTGTCTGCCTGGCAAGCGCAAGATCCCAAGTTCAACATGCCACAGTGCCAGGCATGGTGGCTTACACCTGTAATCCTAGCACTTGGGAGGCAGAGGCAGGAGGATTACTGTGAGTTTGAGGGTGGCCTGGGCCCGGTGAGTTTGGGGCCATCCTGAACTACAAAGCAAGTCCTTTCTCAAAATATAACAAAGAAAACATTAAAAAAAAAAAAAAAAAAAGACAGGGTCTCCTAAATTGCCCAGACTGGGTTTGAACTTGCAATCCTCCTGCCTCAGCCCCTGAGAGTGCAGGGATTATAAGAATGTGCTGGCACATCAACTTTATTTGCTATTACTTTCTATATACGACCAATCTGACAGTCAGAAATATTAATGTTACAGTCTTTGATCCCAGCTCTAGAGAGGCAGGGAAAGGAGGATCACCATGAGTTCAAGGTCAGGCTGAGCTACAAAAGAAACAATGAAATATTAATGTTTCAAATACATTAAAACCACACAGAGCTCTGTCAGCCCATTAAAATAATTAAGCAGAGGGGTGTGGGTCAGTGGTAAAGTATCTGCCTTGCACACATGGGGTTCCCAGCACCACTGAAAACTATGGACTAGGGGCTGGAGATTTAGCTCAGTGGTTCCAGTGCCTGCCTCACAAGCGCAAGGTCCTGAGTTCAATCCCAGTAACCACATACAATGCTGGGTATGGTAACTCACGCCCACCAGCAATCAACACCACTTACCACAGTGCCGGGTGTGGTGGCTCACACCTGTAATCCCAGCACTCGGGAGGCAGAGACAGGAGGATTGCTGAGTTCGAGGTTTGCCTGGGCTACATAGTGAGCTCAGGGCCAGCCTGGACTACAAAGGGAGACCCTGTCTCAAAAAAAAAAAAAAAAAAAAAAAAAACTATGGACTAAGCAAACAACTAAGTAGCCATTTTTCAGCAAAAACTCATATAAAACTTGATCACATAAGTAAGGTTAATTTGATGTCAGGAAAGCTAAACCCAAATAAAGCCATGTATCAAGTTGATCAGATCAACATCACCTGTCGTGTAATTTTGACTAAATATATTTTGTCCTCAACATTAAAGATAAAGTGCACTGCTACTATGTATCCAGTAAGGGGTACAATAAGATAATTTAAAGAATCATTACAAGCAAAGTGAATTACTAGGTTTACTAAGCAAACTGAATATACCTCTTAGATGAATACTATTCAAATTCTAGCACCAGATTTTCTCCCAAATCACCAGGGACCACACATTTTTTTTTTTTTTTTGGGAGACAGGGTCTCACTTTGTAGTTCAGTCTGTCCCTGAGCTCACTATGTAGCTCAGGTTAGCCTTGAGCTCACAGCAATCCTCCTGCCTCCTCCTCCCAAGAGCTGAGATTACAGGCACAAGTCTCCACGTGGCATTGTGGTGTGTAGTACCGATTGCTGGGATTACAGCAACTGAGTCACCACACTTGGCATTGTGGTGTGGTACCAGGGATGAAACTCCAGATGGGGACTTCATACTTGCAAAACAGACACCAGAACCACTGAGCTAAATCTCCAGCCCAACAACACTTTTTTTTTTTTTTTTTGAGACAGGCTCTCACTTTGTAGTTCAGGCTGGCCCTGAGCTCACTATGTAGCCTAGGCAAGCCTTGAACTCAGCAATCCTCCTGCCTCTGCCTCTTGAGTGCTGGGATTAAAGGTGTGAGCCACCATGCCCAGCATTGTGGGGTGTGGTACTGATTGCTGGTAGGTGTGAGTCACCACGCCTAATATCATATCATTGTATGTGGTTAGTGGGATCGAACCAGGGACCTTGTGCTTGCTAGGCAGGCAGCGGAACCACTGAGCTAAATCTCTGGCCCCCAACATTTTTGTAAAATAAAAACGTTATAACAATGTCAAATTGTAACAAAAGTAACTACTCACCTTTGGAAATGCATCACAAACTAATAATTTGAAGATTACTACTGGCAATGAACCACACTTTGGTTAGTACTGATTCAGATCTTAAGTAGGACTATTTTTTTAGTAGAAGTTCTTAAAGTCAGCTAATCACAAATAGGTCTAAATACATCATAATTTAGAAAAGATTTTAATTTACCTTGGGGAAATATTTGTATAGTCCCATGTAAGCAAGTTGCAAAGTAAGAAATGGAGCAAATATGGACTGTGAAGACAAAAGATAAAGTTAAGTATTTCCAACAGAATCATTCAATCACAATTCAAGCTAACAGGAGCAATAAAATTCTAAGCCAAAAATTATAATAAAAAACTTTCTCAAGTCACATAATTCTTCTAAGTGTTTTCGGTTTCCCTAAAGTTTTCTCACAAAAATTGACCATAAGGTTCTAAAGAATATTAAATACTGATAAGGACAAAATATAATGTGTAGTGATAGCTCCTCTACCTAGAGGGAAATAATCAGCAACCTGAAGCACAAATAAAGAACCCAGCACTCAAAACATCCATTCCTCAGACTTTAGGGTAAAGAATTAACTCAGACTGCTATCATCTTGGGCCCTCCAATGGCAAGCTAGCTCTTCTTACCATGTGGCTTGGTGACATGGGTGCTCAGAATAAATGGAAAAGATTAAAGTAACAAGTAATTTATATAATTATTTCTAAAACTAACAGTATTATGAAAGGAGTAAAACTCATCACATGGCAGTATAGAGCAAACAGGGAGAAATAAACAGTTGAAAACTTTGATAGTGAGGAAAACCAGAAAAATCAAAGCAATAAAATAACTTGCACAAAAATGAGCCACAAAAGTGAGATATAGATTTAAAAACATGAAACAGGACTGGGGATTTAGCTCAGTGGCACTGCGCTTGCCTTGCAAGTGGAATGTCCCAAATTTGATCCGTTACCAGGACAAAACAAAACCAAAAACAAAAACCATGACAGCATAGTTCTTTAGATGAAAGACAAAAAAGTGACTACCCAACTCACTAAATCTTTTTTTTTTTTTTTTTTTTTGAGACAGGGTCTCACTTTCTTGTTCAGGCTGGCCCTGGGCTCACTGTGTAGCCTAGGCAAGCCTCAAACTCAGCAATCCTCCTGCCTCTGCCTCCCGAGTGCTGGGATTACAGGCGTGAGCCACCACATCCAGCCCAACTCACTAAATCTTAAAAGCATTATTGATCTTTGCTATGATATCAATTTATCATGGAGTGGAACAGATTCTATTTAAAACATTTCCATGAAAATAGATTTTATAAAAACCATTTTGCTTAATGATATAAATCTTATTTGGAAAATTTATGTGCCTCATACATAGGAGTAGTCTTAAAGCATCTACTAAATGGAAACAGCTCAAAGAGCAAAATGCTGAGTACTTTTCTATATTCTTCCATATACTGTAGGATAATAGTACCACATCAGAAGTTATTATAATACCATAACATATAAAATGCTGAAAGATCTTTTGAACCATAAAAGTTATTTCATATTCAAGACCACATGAACTGCATTTTAATGTTTTATGAAAATCAGTTTTATATACATATACATATATATATATATTTTTTTTTTTAATAGGCATTTAACTCCTTGGTTCTGAAATGAAACTGCTTAGATTTACTTCCAGCTTTGGGCAAATGATTTAACCTCGTAGTCTTCATTTTCTCATTGATTCAAGTGGTACAGTATCTAGTTCATAAAGATAAGAATATAATGAGCATAGATGAATCACTTAGAATGGTATGTGGCATCTAGAAAGATTTTAGTTATGGATAGGCTCTCATTCTATAACCAAGATAAAGAACAAAGGGTACCATATGTCTCCAAAGAGCCCATGGACCTGGTACAATATTTTTTTCTTTTTGGTGGTACTGGGGATCAAACTCAGGATCTTGCTGAGCTAAATCCCTGGCCCTGCAGAAATTAACACTGGCAATAAATTCTATGGGTTAAAAATACTTGTTATTGCCGGGCATGGTGGCTCACGCCTGTAATCCCAGCACTCGGGAGGCAGAGACAGGAGGATTGCTGAGTTCCAGGCTTGCCTGGGCTACATAGTGAGCTCAGGGCCAGCCTGAACTACAAAGCGAGACCCTGTCTCAAAAAAAAAAGCTTGTTACTATAACCACCTTGCATTTTCCAAGTTTAGTGAATAGTTTACATCTCATTTCTTACCAAATATTTGCACACAAAAGCTCTGACACCAAGAGCAAGAAGAGCACATCCCACCAATCTAAATATTCGAAAAGAGTCAAATTCTTCTGTTGTACTTCCATCTTCTTGATGGGGTTTTTCACTGATCAGCTGTTTCCGCAGCTTCATTGCTTCTTCAAACCTGGAAAGGTATTGTTCTAGGCCATGGTGAGACCCTCTCTGGACAGAGTCCACTGCAGGCCCTCTGTTCCGCTGCCGGAGCTCCAGGTTGACATCAGTACTGCACTCAGGTGGTTTCATAAAAGAGTCCAATTTGTCTCCCAGCTGGGTCCCCTTGACCTCAGCCATATCACCCTGTGGGTTTGTTGTCCCTGTACTGACTGAATCACCCAGCACTACTCGCTTTGAAACTGAAGGAACGCTGAGGGAGTTCAGTTTATCAGTGTCCTGGTGCTTTGTTTTTGCTTGACTTTCTTCTTCTGTGAAAATAAAACGTTAAAGCCTTATGTATTACATACTGGCAAGCACCTAGCATGTGAATATTTTTTAAAATGCTGCTTCAATTAAAACTTAACAGTCTCCAAATCAAAATAAAAATTTATTCTACATAAAACAAAAACTAATTCCTTGCTCTGCCCCTTCACAATATATTACCTCAAAACAATATTATTGTAGAGAATGTAATCCAAACTTTATGGGTAAGATGTAACACTAGTAAAATTCTGAGAAAGATATTCAGGTTTGGAGCAAACTGTAAAGTTGACTTCATGGACAATGTATCCCAGAAGTATGACCGCACTGCTTGCACTCCAGAGAGCCCTGTCACCAGGGTGTGGCATACCCTCCACTACTGTTTATGTAGTGAGATGCCATCAATAAATACATAAGGAATTTTATGATGCTGCTCTGATTTGAAAAGAAAAACCCTTTAAAGATAGATGAAACTTTCAAAACAAAACAACAAAATACAAAAAGTACCTCAAGAAAGATACAAAATACTCACAAAATGTATCCTGTTATTAATTCTCAAAGGGAAAAACTTCTATTGTATTAGAAGAACTTGAAAATGATCTTCCTACCCTTCACTTTATTTAAAAGCTCACAGCTATATATTAAATAACTCACAGAAATCAGACAGACTTAAGGAGTTCTCAACCAGCGAATGAAGGTCAATTACTAATGGAAACACTCTAACAGAAACTAGGTAACATGAGGGTATACTAAATGTTCAAATTTTTCACATGAAAAATAGTTTAAGCAGACATGTATTTCGGTGAAAAATGAACATTTTTTTTTTACTGTTAAATGCAGTTCCCCAAATGAATGCTGTAATGTCAGCTAGCAACAGGAAATGCCAGGTAGGTATGTTGCACTTGTAGGGTCTAGAAAGAATGATCACTTCTATTTTTTTTTCATTCTCCTACAAGGTGCATAAATGAGTGTTGAGGACATAACACTGATCCCAAGATGTGACAAACATTAGCATTTCTGATCCATGCAGGATTAATTAGCAGCTAAATTCAGTAAAGGAAAGCTGGTGCGGGTGGACAAGCATTACACAGCAAACGGTAAAAGAAGGTGGATCTCTGGGAAAGTGGTAAAAAGAAAACCATCTGAACAGATGGAAAGAAAAACAACCTTCCCAAGGGGCGCGGCGGATAGGGCAGTCTAGGGGGAAAATGTGAGCCCTTCAAGAAAGCCAAGGAGGTAGCAAAGGAAGGTAGGGGCCGACTCAGGATAACTGGGCAGAGGGATTGGGGAGTAGAGACCTGAAGCCGGAATAGGGATGGATAATCGGAGGGTGGGACGCCCAGAAATTTGGGGGCGACTACTAGGAACGACCTGAGTTATGGAGCAATAAACGTGAGGCATCACCACAGGAGAGAGGACAGAGTGGAGGTCAGAGACCAGGACTTTAAAAAAGGTCAGCGGAGTGGAAGGGAAGAAAATAATAATTCCCGCAGATTCAAAGGGATGGTAAGGAGAGTGAAGGGAACCTGAGGATATTACCCGCGCCGCTCCCGGGCCTGTGAAAGCCCATGATCCTGTTGATGCGTTGCTCCGAGTTCATGAGCAGCTTTCTTCGCCGCAGTTCGGCCCGACGCTGGGAAGCGGAGAGGCCCGAGCCAGCCGGGGCTCCTGGTCTATCCCCGATCTCAGAAGATACGGTCACAGGCTCCATCCTTCTCTCCAGTTCGGGAGCGGCTGCGGTGGCAGTGGAGGTGGGGCGGTAGAGGAGGTAGCAATGCGAGTGACTTAAGGGTCCGCAGCACCGCACGCTCCCCTTCCACGCTGGTCCCGCCCCCGAGCGCAGTTCCCGAGATTGCGGACTGAGCACGCGCACACCTCTGGTGCCATCTTGGGTGAGGGCAAAATCGGCTTCCACGCTCTTCACGCCCTCACTACCTGTCACTGCTCTCCGTCTCTGCCCCCAGATCTCCTCTGATGTTACTAGGAGGTGAAGAAAACTAGCATGCAGCTTAACGAGTGTGAAAAGGAGGCCCGTGAGAAGGTTCACTTTACATTCATGCCAGGAAGCAAAATGGAGGTTGCTGCGGCCTCACTCCTTGGGCGAAGGAAATACGTAATCTACGGAGCAACCCTTTAGGAAACGTTCCTCTGGGGTTTGTGCTAGGTGTTGACTCTTTATTTCCTATATGAGTGCGTGGTTTTTTTTCAGCCATTCATTACGTTTTTATTCAAAGGAAGTTTCCCGGTGAACCATTTCGAGTCCGTTCTGGGAAAAACTGCCATCATTCGCTATTCCCTTTCTCCGCCTTGTTTTTTTCTTGCACACTAGTAACTACTTTGGATGCAAAATGAATCACGAACTGGAATGCAGGCTCCAAAAAGCAAGTACTGTGTTTTGTTCATTACAGGAATTCCTAGAACAAGTATCTTCAGATCAATAGAACTTTGTATTAATTAGACACAACCCACAATGCTAAGAGGCCCTCATAGTCTTAGGACCCACGAAGATGTTTCAATTTTTATTTCTCTTAACATCAGACCCTTATTAGTAGTCACTGTATGATGATGGACCCAATCTGTTTCATTTGGTTGTCCTTATTGCCAACAGTCAGTCATAAAATAAAATTTTCAGTTGTTAAGAAAGGCACCAAAGAATAAATATGATTTGGAAAGAAAAAGAAATAGCATGCATATAAGGGATGGGGGTTTGTGGGTGGGTAGGGATACAGGTAAAAATGAGAATTAACTTCTGTCATATACTGATACAAATTCCCCAATGTTGAGTGTGATTGTGAACTGTATATAAAATGTACCAATAAAGAATTCAATTTTTTTAAAAAAGGCGCCAAGAGGTAAAAAGTACCTGAGTAAATGAATGAAGGAATTGACTCTGTCAGCCTTTATTCACAGAGGTAGTCACACCAAGGCTGCAGTTGGTGAAGCAGCCTACTGGGCTCCCTGGAAGGAAACATACCATAAATCACACTAAAGATGAATTAGCCAGCTGGGGCATAGTGGTGTGTGCCTTTAATCCCAGCTAGTATTCGGGAGCTTGAAGCAGGTGCAGCACAGGTTCTACACCATCGTGCACAACAGAAATTTTGTGAGACCCTGTCACAAATCAAGAATTTTTTAAAAAGTTTAGGGATGTTGATAAAATTGAAGGCCCTGAGTTTAATAACCAACATGAGGGGAAAAAAATACAGCATGGGGTGAGATGGAGGGAGAGAGATATAGTTCAGCATTCTCTGCACTCAGTGCCCAGTACTGCAAAAGAAACAAAAATCAGAGATGTGACTTGAGTGTTAGGGGTTACCCTTTGTGCTCAAGGCCCTGGATTTGATCACCAGTGCTGAAATACTACTAATAATGGTAGTAGTAATAAGTAATAATGATATAATTTTTAAAATCTTATAAAAATGTTATATAAAAGTGAGAATTAACTTGTGTTATATACTAGTACAAATTGTCAATATTGAGTGTGATCACGGTGTGTATGTAAAATGTACCAATAAAAATTCAATTTTAAAGTTATAGAAATATAAAATTAAATTCCAGTCTAAGTATAGCCAAAAAAGAATTAGTAAAAATAAGCATATTGGGCCCAGGGACTTAGCTTAGTGGTTCCGGTGCCTGCCTTGCAAGTGCCAGGTCCCTAGTATGATCCCAGGTAACCATGTACCAAAATGCCGGGGGTGGTGGCTCCCAGCACTCAGAAAGCAGAGGCAGGAGGATTGCTGAGTTTGAGGCTTGCCTGGACTACATAGTGAGCTCAGGCCAGCCTGAAGTACAAAGTGAAACCCTGTCTCACACACACACACATACACACACAGGGACCTTCAGATTAGTGTTCTCTGAATAACAAGCAGTAAATCCAGGGCATAAAAGAAAAACTAGACTTCTGCCACCTGCAAGCAGCCTGCCTACACCAGACCCTGGCCAGCTGACCATCCACTCCGGACAGGTCTGGGTAAACCCCGCAAAGGCCATGCAGTGACTCTGCTGCCTGCAAGCAGCTGGCCTGCCTCTGGACTCTGGTTAGACATGCTCCACTTCCCCTGGGTGAGTCTGGGTAAGCTCAGAGGAGGCTGCACAGTGACTTCCGCTGCCTGCAAGCAGCCCGCCTGCCATCACACCTAGGCGAGCTGACCCAGGGACCTCTATCCACGTCAAGTGATTCTGGACCACCTACCATTGGACTCAGGCCAGAAGCCTCATGGAAGCTCCATCCTGTTTGCATGAGTCTGGGTAAGTGCCACTTAGGTTGTGCAGTGATTTACAGTGTTTGCCAGCCAACAGATATGAGAAAAAATTCAAGAACCTAGGCACAAAGATCACCACCACAGGGGAATTCAGGGAAAAGGGAAATGGAACAAAATGTAGCTCAATCTCCAGGACTCTCTGAACTGGTAACAAAAGCAGATCTACTAAAATGTAAATCAGAACTGATCTCTGAGATGAAAACAGAGATGCTGTCCACAGTGAAGGACTTCACTAAAGAAAAGATTAAGAACATAGAAGCTCAGATAACAAATGCAATGGAACATTATAAAGAGCTTCATGCAGAGGTCCAGGTGATCAAAAATGAGAATGAAAGTTTGAGAAGTAGGATGAATGAAGCAGAAAACCGGATTTCAAACACGAAGACATGCTCACAGCCAATGAACAGGAAAGGAATAACTTATGGAAAATGGCAAGGAACCATGAGAAATAAATCCAACAGCTCCTAGATGACTCAAAGAAGACTAACATAAATCTGATTGGAGTCAGTGAAGAAGCAGAAGACAGTGCAAAAGACATCAAAAAATTGTTTACAGATATAATGGCAGGAAACTTCACAAGAAAAGGGAAAGAATTGGACATACAGATAAATGAGGCATATAGGACTCTGAAAGGCCATGATGTTAAGAAATCTATACCCAGGCATACAATGATCAAGGTTCCAAATATCCAACAAAAGAATGAAATACTGAAAGCAGCCAGGGAAAAGAAAAAAAAACCACATACAAAGGGAAGCCCATCAGGATCACAGCAGACTTTTCAAAGCAAACACTCAACACAAGGAGAGCCTGGAGGGAAGTGTTTCAAGCATTGCAGGAAAACAACTTCCAACCTAGACTGATGTATCCTACAAAACTATCTTTCAAAATCAATAGAGAAATAAGATACTTTCACGACAAAGAACACCTGAAGATCTTCTCAATTTCAAAACCAGCGCTCCAAAACTTCTAAAGAATATCTTGGAGAAAAACAATAAAGATCACAAACTCATGAGACCTAGCAGAGTGAATTTAATGAGTAAGACATGAAACTGAGTGGAAAGGGGAAAAGCAAAGAAAAAAGGAGCCAAGAATAGGATAACACCATGACAGGTATAAATCAGGTAGGTCATATCAGTCATAACCATTAATGTTAGTGGCCTCAATGGACCAACTAAAAGACACAGACTGGCAGAATAGACTAAGAAACAAGATCCTACAATATGCTGCATATAAGAAACGCACCAAATTCAAAAAGAAAGACATAGACTGAAAGTAAAAGGATGGAATACAATTCTCCACATGACAGGAAAATGCAAAAAGGCAGGAGTGGCTATCCTATTTGCAGACAAAATAGATTTCAAGCCAAAATTGATTAAGAGAGACAAAAAAGGACACTACATCCTTGTACAGGGAATAATCAAGAGAAAGAGGTAACATTCATAAATATGCACCAAAGTCCAAAGCACCCAACTATATAAAACATTAACAGATATGAAAACTGATAAGCATTAATACAATAGTAGTTGGCGACTTCAATACCCCACTGGCACAACTAGACAGATCAGCTGGACAAAAAAATCAATAATGAAATACTTGAGCTGAACCAAACCTTTGAACAAATGGATGTAGTAGATGCCTACAGAGTATGTCATCTGACAAAATCAGAATACACATTCTTCTCAGCTGCCCATGGGTCATTCTCCAAAACAGACCACATACTAGTTCATAGAACATGTTTAAGTAAGTGCAAAGGAATTGAAGTTATCCCCTGTATACTGTCAGACCATAATGCCTTGAAATTGGAGCTGAATAGCAAAAGAAATCCCAAGATGGTCACAAATACATGGAAATTGAATAATACTCTACTGACCAACCAATGGATCACAGAAGAAATCAGGAAAGAAATTGAACCGTTTTTACAAATAAATGATAAACCCAGTACAACTTACAGGAATTTATGGGATACAATGAAAGCAGTTCTGCAAGGGAAATTCATAGCAGTAAATGCCTACAAGAGGAAAATAGAGCAAGATCAAATAAATGACCTAATGCTAAACCTTAAGCTACTAGAAAAAGAAGAGCAAAACAAACCCAAAGCTTGTACTAGGGAGGAAATTATAAGGATCAGGGCAGAAATTAATTCCATGGAGACAAAGACAACCATACAAAAAATAAATGCATCTAAGAGTTGGTTCTTAGAAATGATTAACAAAATTAACAGACACCTAGCCAACCTTTTCAAACAAAGGAAGGAAAAGGCTCAAATCCATGTTATTAGGAATTAAAAAGGGGAAATCACTACCAAGCCAATGAAAGCCCAGAGGATAATAAACACATACTTTGAAAATTTGTATTCCAATAAGATGGAAAATGTAGAAGAAATGGAAAGATTCCTAGACACATATGAACTTCCAAAGCTGAATGAAGAGGATATAAAAATGTTAAATACCCCAATATAAATTTGTGAAATTGAGCAGGTAATAAAACTGCTGACAAAAGAAAAGTTCTGGTCCTGATGACTTTACTACTGAATTCTACAAAACTTTCAAAGAAGAGTTAATACACTACTTCTCAAACTCTTTAATAAACTTGAAAGGGAAGCAGTACTCCCAAATTCATTCCTTGAAGTAAGCATTTCCTTGATTCCAAAAGGAGAAAAAAACCCAACTCAAAAAGAGAACTACAGGCCAATCTCCCTAATGCACATTGATGCAAAAATCCTCAACAAGATACTAGCAAATAGAATACAGAGAATTATCAAGATACACCCTGACCAAGTTGGATTCATCCCATGAATGCAAGGATAGTTTAACATATGTACATCAATAAACATTATTCACTATATTAACAGACACAAAGACAAAAACTATATGGTCACCTCAATAGATGCAGAGAAAGCATTTGACAAAATCCAACACCCATTCATGATCAAAACCCTACAGAAACTTGGAGTAGATGAACTGTATCTCAACCTAATAAAAGCTTTTTACAAGAAACCAAACGCCAGCATCATCCTAAATGGTCAAATGAACTGACACTTTTCAGAGGAAGAAGTTAAAGCAGCTGAGAAGTACATGAAGAAATGTTCAATATCACTGGCTATTCAAGAAATGCAGATGAAAACAACTCTGAGATTTCATCTCACTCCACAAAGAATGGCTGCTATCTCAAAATTAGCCAGCAACAAATGCTGGCGAGGTTGTGGAGAAAAAGGAACCCTTCTCCACTATTGGTGGGAATGTAGACTAGTACAACCATTATGGAGATCACTGTGGAGATTCCTCAAAAACTAGGATTAGAGGTTCCATTTGAACCTGCCATTCCCCTGCTGCAGATATACACAAAAGAATTACAAGATTTTGCACTTGGGAGGCAGGCACGGGGCCATTGAGCTAAATCCCCAGCCCTAGTAAAGTTATTTTTGCAGGTTTTTTTGTTTTGTTTTGTTGTTTTTTTGTTTTGGTGGTACTGGGGATCAAACTCGGGCCCTTGTGCTTCCAAGATAGGTGCAGTACCACTTGAGCTAAATCCCAGATCCCCGAGTAAAGTTACTTTTAATGACCCATTATACACTTATTCTGGATTGCACATATGCAATATCTAAAATACTTAGAAAAATGCTACTGATTCACTTGTGACAGCATTTCAGAAACCTTTAACTCCATTCTTCATTTCACCAAATTAGCATTTTTATTATATATCACAGAGCTGAAATGGACCAAGCAAAAACTCCCACAGTATCAAATGAACTAGCATTTCTGATCTCCCTATTGTCAGTGCCAGTTCCAAAATATTTATGAAAACAGATTAAATTCTTTTTTTAATTTTATTTTTATGTATGTATGTATGTATATATTTTGTGATACTGGGGATCAAACTCAGGCCCTTGTGAGTCCAAGGTTGGTGTGGTACCACTTGAGCTAAATCCCCAACCTCTTAAATTCTTTTCATTGCAGAATAAAATAGTACATCCAAGTCTTCTGCCGCACAATTAGAAAATCAAAGTTTCATGAATTTATATTCTTCTCAAGTTAGATTAAAGTAGCTTACTGTAGTTTTATTTGCCATAATGATCTTTTTCCTTCTCTTACAAAAACAAAACCACATATAAGGAATTATAATTTTTCTACATTCTATTTCATTTTGATTTTCCAATTTGATTTGATTTGTTTATTTATTTTTGAGACAGGGTCTCATTTTGTAGTTCATGCTGGCCCTGAGCTCACTATGTAGCCTGGCCAAAGCCTCGAACTCACAGCAATCCTCCTTCCTCTACCTCCTGAGTGCTGGGATTACAAATGTGAGCCACCACGCCCAGGATGATTTTCCAATTTTAAAAAGATTGTTACCAGGGCC
>PVIC010036859.1:0-18297 GCA_004025085.1 Thryonomys swinderianus
AACTCAGGACCTTGCGCTTGCGAGGCAGGCGCCGGAACCACTGAGCTAACCCTCCGGCCCATGGGGGGATTTTTACTTAGCTTACCATACTGCTTTTCCATCACACTTAAGAAAGACCTGCAAGCCCTACTGTGGCTCAGAGGGTTGGTATTAGCTAGCTTTTTTACTGGGGCAAAATATTCAACACACACAATTTAAAGGGGGAAAAGGTGTACTTTGAGTCATGGTTTCAGAGCTTTCAGTCCATGGTTGGCTGGCTCCAAGGTAGAACCATCATGGCAGAAGGGCATGATCAGAAAAGATGCTTGTCTCATGAAAAAAGGGAGGCATAAGGGGCAAGAAAGAGCCAGAAACAAGATATACCTCTGGAGGATGTGCCCCCAGCAGCCTCCTTCCTCCAGCTGGGCTCCACTTCTAACAATAGCTCACTGAGCTATAAACTCAGTAGTGGGCCCATCCATTGCTGGGGTTAGTGTGCTCATGATCCAATCATCTCCTAAAGCTGTAGCTAAACATACGAGATTTCTGAGGGAGAGTTAAATAACAGTATGGTCTTATGTAATCTGGGCCCTGCCTGGTTCATAGACCTCATCTGGCTCTTCCTTCTCAGCCAGCCTACTTTCTGGTCTGCTTTCAGGTCTTTGATCAAATAGGTTCCTGCCACAGGACTTTGTTCTAACCCCAACCTTTCTTCTCGTAATATTGCTACTTTTGTTCCATTTGCTGAAAGAACAAATCAATGAATAAGTGAATGAGTGAATGAGCATTTGAATGAATTTACAAATGGGGAGCTCAGGAAATGACAGTGGCAATAGTAAAAGCAACTTCATGGGGAGAGATTAAATTCTACTTCTCAGTTTTTCCCAGAGAGTTGTCTGGTTAAAAGTGTTTCCACTCCTTTTTTCACTTACCAAATATCCCAGGATATTGCCAGCCCTTAGTTACCCATAAGCTTGCTGAAAACTAGGCAGATTATACAAATGTAGCAAAATCATGTTTTTTTTTTTTTTTTTAAGAAACAGTACCATATGGGGCTGTCCCATTTGCTTTATTCCTGAGGAAAAAAAGACAGTCCAAGGTGTAGAACTATTTCACCTCTACCAACAATTTCGATGAGACTCCTTCAAGTGGCTGATTAATGCTTCTTGTTGAGTTTGGTGGGAATTGCACAGAAGCCACTGCTAGTAGCTGTCATTCTGCTCTGGAGATAGGAGGTCTGCCTATCCCTAAGTGACCTTTAATTATCTCTTAACTCTGACAGCAGAACTATCATTAAATGATATTTCTAGTATAATATTATGGTGAAAAAATAAATAGAAGTTCTTCTTTTGCCCTAAAAGGAAGGATTCTAACTTATGACTAGATATACAAATCAATAGCAGTCACTATATTATAAACAGTGGGTAATCTAGAGAGACAAATTGAACCCCTCCTGGTTTGTATAGGTCTTCTTCGTTAGCACTGTAAATCTTGCATCCTTGGAAAACCCCTTAGTCTCAGATAAGTCAGGACAGCTGGTTGCTCTAGTAGCAGCTAATGAGCCTGTCCCTACCTCTCAAGAGACCCAGAGCCAAAAAAGATATAAGTGGAGGCACACATAGTATATGCCTAAATATGTAAAAGTTATAAATCAATGTAACACACTGCTGAATAAAAATATACTTTATCTTCCTACTATGTTAAACATTTTCAAAACAACTTAGAAGGTCCGATTTGAATTCTGCACTCTTGAGCTCCTCTCTGGTTCCTGGTTTCTCTTTACTTTTTCTTCCCACTCTTATCTCTATCTGTCATACTTCAATGGATCTTGTTCAAATTCCATCTGTTCCCAATAAACTGCCAGATCTTGGTTATTCCTTTGGTCTTGGGGTTAACTGATTGGAGGTCCATTTTTGGAGAAGAATGAACTCCAGACCCAAACTGTTCTGAAAGTAAAGACCTTATCAGCAGAGAATTCTAGTCCATAGTATTTGAAGTCTGTCTTACCAGAGGTGGATGGCCACAGTCCCTAGAGTTAGAGACACCCTTGCCTTTGCCCATTGGCAACACTAGTAGACAGCAAACACAGGAAGACTGCAAAAATGGAAACAAGGGAATGATTTCCAACTTTCACATACACCACCAGGTCCTCCTCAGCCTGAGGTCAGGGTTATTCAACCTGGAGAAACAAAGTTTGCACAAAAACTTTACAGAGGTTTTCAGACTATTCCTAGAAAGAACTAGTAGAGATTCTCACAAGAAGAAATGAAATTATAATACCTGTTTTAGTCCTTTTCTTGCTGTTGGGACAACACCCATAACATAAGCAGAGAGATTTATTTTAGCTCACATTTCGGACCAGGATCAGCCATCTCTAAAAAAGAAACAGCATGATAGAAGGGCATAGCAGAGGAGAGCTTCTCATGATATGGAAGACAGAAAATCAAAGAAGGAGCTGAGAAGGGGACATACCTTTCCACACAACACCTGCAGTGGCCTGCCTCTTCCGACCAGACCCACCTCCTATTAGCAAGACAGTTGTGATGGCCCTATAATCCAAGTACCTTCTAAAAATCCTGCCTGTAAACTCATAAGACTTTAGGGTATTATACAGATATAAATTATGACATTCCATCCTTGGACCCCAAAATACTCAGGTACAAGGAGCTCTTTGTGTGAAGTATATTTAATCCATCTCTAAAAATATCAAAGCCTTAACAGTTCCTTTCCTGCTGAAAAGTCTAAATCTAAAGTCTCCAGAGATTTAAAGCAAACTCTTTGCTGTGAGCCCCTGTAAAATAAAAAAGGAAATTATATATAATTTAATATAATAACATATATAATAACATATAAATATAAAACATATAATCATATAGAATAGATTCCCCATTCCAAAAGTATAAAATAGCAGGATAGAAAGCAATGGGACCA
This sequence comes from Thryonomys swinderianus, assembly GCA_004025085.1. Taxonomy (NCBI): domain Eukaryota; kingdom Metazoa; phylum Chordata; class Mammalia; order Rodentia; family Thryonomyidae; genus Thryonomys; species Thryonomys swinderianus. The sequence goes on from PVIC010036859.1 coordinate 2,911, forward strand.
AAGGAAGACTGAAATCCAGCAAAGCAAGTGTTAAATCATGTAGTTTCATGTCCAATACCTGAAGCAAGTTGTGGTGATATATGAACCCTGAAGGGCTTAGGCTGCCTTGCCCCTAGAGCATTCTTGGTGCTTATAGCTGTCCTCACTTAGGCCGATGTTCTTCACTTGTTCTGACTTGACTCTGGTGTCCTACATTTCTGGCTTCTCCAATGTCCTAGGGTTTCCACTACACTTTTGGCTTCATTCTCACAGCTTCACATGTTGCCCTCTCCAATGCATATTTCCTGGCTCCCTAGGCCTTCTTCTGAAATCTGAGTGGAAGCCTCACTGATGTGACAACTCTTACATTCTGTGTGCCTATAAAACCAGCATTATGTGGATGATGTGAAGACCTGCTGCCAGCTTGGGTAGTACTTAGGCCTCCTTGAAACATGGCTACATAGATTGTATGGCTGAGTACTGTGAACTGAATTCTGGGGAACCAATTTCCTAGGCAGTCCTTTTGGAGCAAGGTGTCCTAGACCTGTCAAGGCAGTCTTTCACTTTTTCATCCTTCATCAGGTGAAGGGAGGGGTCTTGCTGATTCCTGTGATGCCCTTAAGACATCCTTTCTATTGTTCTGTTATAAAGTACTTGACTTCTTTCCAGTAACCAAGCTTCACTCTGCTCCATATTTGCTGAAGTTTCTTTCTGATAAAACTGAAAACTTTTCAAATGAGCTTTTTGCTCCTGGCTCTTAATATAAACCTGGCTAAAAGCAGCAAGCAGTATCTGTACTACAGCCTGAATGTTAAGATTCCTTAATATTTCCTCCAACAGATTAATTAGGATTTTTTTTCCAGTACCAAGAGTTAAACTTAGGTCCTTGTATGTCCAAGGTTGATGCGGTATCACTTGAGCTAAATTCCCAGCCCTTACCACCAGATTAGTTAGTCCATTGCCTTTAGTCTTAGTTCCCTGCAAAATCTCAGGATATAAGTAAAATGCAGAAGCATTTCCTGCCAGAGCATAATACACATGGCCTGGAGTACCAGTGCCAATGTAATTCTTGTTTCAAACTGAAATCTACTCCTGTTTTTTGTCTGAGTTTTTAAAAGTTAGCATTGTGATCTTTTGAACTCTGACCAGACCCCATCTCCCAACAAGTCAGTTATCAGTTCTATAATCCAATCATCTTCCAAAGCCCCACCTCTGAGCACAGGGGCTTTGGGATATACATATCCAGATACAAACTATAACAATACTCTTGAGAAAATGTCACATCTGTAAAGAGAAAGAACTACTTACACAAGGACTCTTGGGTCTGGAGATCTGCACAAATACTTGCTATGAAGGATAGCAGATACTTGTTATGATACTTTCAGTGTGCTCTCACCTGCCTCAGTCCATATACATGATAGGATTTCTATTTTTTCTTATGGGTGACTTTAATGGGTGACAGGTAAGAGGTTCATATGATCAAATATGTGGCCTTCTCTTTCAGCCTTGTTCTTGTGAATGAGTGGCAGGCCTCCAATATTAAGCAAACAACTACAGAGTGGATACCAGATATGAAAAAGTCCCAGAAGGCAGGAAACAGTGATGTCACGGTTAACAGCACAGGACCAGATGGGGTGGTTTTTGACAATTCCAGGGCAATTTGCTACCAGTGTGACCTTAGGTGAATTATGCTGCTTAGTGGAGTCTCAGGTTTTTCCCTAAGCAACACTGGGATCCAAATTAGCACCTGCTACATAGAATTTGTATGAGAATAAAAGAAGATACAAAAAGCAGAGGTCAACTAGTGCCTCTGACAGGATGTTTCAAAAAAATTGGCTGCCAATGAAGTCAAAGCAGCCAAGAAGCATATGAAGAAATGTTCAACATCACTGGTCATTCAAGAGATGCAGATGAAAACAACACTGAGATTTCATCTCACTCCACAAAGAATGGCTGTTATTGCAAAATCAACCAATAAATGCTGGTGAGGCTGTGGGGAGGAAGGAACCCTTCTCCACTGTTGGTGAGATTGTAGACTTGGGCAACCATTGTGGAGATCAGTGTGGAGATTCCTCAGAAAACTAGAACTAGAGGTCCCATTTGACCCTGCTATTGCCTTTGCTAGGAATATACTCAAAGGAATTTTTAAAAATCACATTGGAAAGACAGATGTACACCCTTGTTCATAGCAACTCAGCTTGTGATAGCCCAATCTTGGAAACAACCCAAATGCCAATCAACTGGAGACTGGATAAAGAAGATGTGGTTTTTAAAAATAAAATGGAGTATTACTCTGCCATAAAGAATGTCAAGTTTCATGCATATATGTGCAAATGGATACACATGGAGGACACACTAATAAGTGAAATAAATTGATCACAGATATGCAAATATTGGATCTTTTCTTTGGTATGAGAACTTGTAGATATAAATGAGTTCTAGAATGTATGGTAGTTTTTGTGAAATAGGAAATATCCAAAGGGATTTTGCTGTGGAAACATAATGAGGGGAAAGAATAAATATGATTCAGAAAGAAAATGAAAGAGCACGTACATAAGGGGTGTGGGGTTGTGGGTGGGTAGGGATGTGGGTAAAAATGAGAATTAACTTGTGCCATATACTGATACAAATTCCCCAATGTTGTGTGTGATTGTGAGCTGTATATAAAATGTACCAATAAAAAATTCAATTAAGGGCTGGGGATTTAGCTCAAGTGGTACCGCGCCAACCTTGGATGCACAAGGGCCCAAGTTCAATTCCCGGTACTGCCAAAAAAAAAAAAATTCAATTAAAAAAATTGGCTGCCAATAGTAACAGAAGTCGTGTCATCAAAGTTTGTAGTTTACACTAAGGGAGAAGTACTATGTAATTGTCAGAAAGAGCCAGTGCTGTGTATTATTATGAAGTACAGGGAGAGTAACTGGACTCTGAGGCTGACTGCTCTTGAGTCTGGGTGAAGAGAGACAGCTTCTATGAATGCTGAGATGGCCAGAAAAGAAATCCATTTGGAGGATTTCTAACATTTGGACTAAGTCTTTGATACCTGCAGAATGACCAAAGAAAACTTACAGAGATATGGATCAGTCACAGTGTCACCAGTGTCAGAGAAGCTCCTGAGCCAGCTCTCATCATTACTCACAGACATACAGACCCCCTGAGTCATCACAGCCACTCAGGATCATCTCCATTGATAGAAGACCGGTCATTCACCAACAGGCCTGAATCACTGCCACCTTTAGCAACTGTCCCCAGCCTGACCCAACTTAGATAGTTTTTAGTTCGTAGATGAATCACTTCTAAGTTAAGCAAGAAGGTTTCCAAATTAGCTCAAAGTGATAGTACTGAGTTGGAGGAAGGGAACGTAAGGAGTGAAGGGAAAAAATAGAAGCCTGTGTCCTTTGAGAAAAAAAATTTATTTTCTTTTGAAATAGAGGACCTATTTTTGTAAAAATGACTAACTCACTGTCGTTTTTACTCATTGAAAAGGAAAGAGAGTGTGTGTAATGGATTATTTTACAACCAAATAAAGAATCGTGGATATTTGGCTTTCTGATTTGGTTTATATTATTTTAGCTACATCTAAGATGCACATGTGAGCCTGAGATTGATTAATTTCTCCATTAGATTGCCTAATGTTTTTCTTACAAGCAACTTCCTACAAAGTTTTCTCATGCCTTCTGGTAGGTAGGAGCCTATCTCACCCCAAGATGCTCCTGACCTGGTTACTCCAAGTTCTTGTCCTTGTTTTTATAGGAGGTGAGCCTTACCAAATGTGGCTCTTCAGGGTAAAGTATGGGAGTCTTCAGTCCTTGTCTGGAGTCATTGGAGTGTTTGGTGAGGTTTTCCTGTTCCCAGGCATGGAAAGACAAAGCATTCATGGTCATTATCATGAGCTCTGGTATCAGAAATATCAGGGCTCTCCTACCTCTACCACTTGATTCTGCATGAGATAAAATGATCACCCTCTTTAGCATCAGGTTTCTCATCTGTAAAATGGGGATATTTAGAGGCACTCCCTCAGAGGATTATTGGGAGGATTAAGTATGGCTACCTTTGTAAAGGACTTGGTTCAGTGACTGGCCACATGGCAAGAGCACCATAAATACTCATTCTTCCTAATGGAAGGGTATTTGGAGTTATTTATTTAGATGTCCTAGAAGTTAAAACACTAGAATCTGAAGATTTTGGCATTAGAAAAGTATAAACTTGGGGCAAACTAAGCTTCTTTTGCTAGAAGGCTCATACTTTTCCTGTGATAATTCTCCGCATTTGTCACTTTCATTATAATTGCTTAACTTTTGTATTCCCCCAGAAGAGTGGATCTTGTATGTGTGCCTGTATTTCTTGATTCCTGCCTAATACCAAGTAGAAAAAAGTCATAGAAAGAGACACACAATGGTCAGTTATTGAATGCCTGAAAGATTGAATGGCAAATGAATGAAGGAAACAAAAGACTGAATAACTGAGACACTAAGTGACAGATAGAATGACTGACCGAGTGTTTCAATGAATGGATTGATGAGAGAATGCACTAAATGATTGAAATCAGTCATCTACATTCAGATGGATGATTCAAAGTACTCTTCTGTACTCATGAAAAGTAATTTGTGGTCATAACAAAACATAGAACTATTATACTTGAAAAAAAGTCTTCCAGGAGCTTATGCTATTACCTGCAAACCATATGCTATAAGTACTTTTTTTTTTTTTTGAGACAGGGTCTCGCTTTGTAGTTCAGACTGACCCTGAGCTCACTATGTAGCCCAGGCAAGCCTCAAACTCAGCAATCCTCCTGTCTCTGCTTCCCGAGTGCTGGGATTACAGGCGTGAGCCACCACACCCGGCGCTATAAGTACTTTTTAAGTATTTTTGGAGTTGGATTTGTTGTTGTTGTTGTTCCCATCAGTGATGGGATGGATGTTAGCATGCTACTGGAAAACATTACTCACTCCTCACTCACATGGCCCTCAAACTGCACATCCCCCTTACCTTCCATTGTAATACAGGATCTGTCTGGTGGGTTCTGACCTCAGAGTATCTATTCATGTCATCTGACATTGTTGTCAAGCCATATGTCTTGGCTGGACAACAACTGGAAACATCAACAGGGATTCCCACTGCTTTTACCACCCAATTTCTGACAACCAAAAGTCTTTCCTGAAACAGCCCACCCACATCTTTCTTCTGGATGAACTCATCTAGTCTTTCCAGCAAGCCTGATCAGTGGTGGCACTGCTGGACTTCGTCAGGGGGATTTGGTGTCTTCATACCTTACTCATCAGCCATAGCCATACTCATCTTTCAGAGGCTCTGGAACTGTGCCCATGGCTGTCTGGGCACTCAGCTGCCTTGTCAAAGGACTCCAACAATGTGCACAGTTAGCCATAGAAGATCTGAATTATGTTTTTAAATAGCGTTGAGCTAACATACTTAAAATTACCATTGAACAGTATCCCAAGTATACTACCCTCCAAAATGTTTGTGATGGTAATGAAAGAAGTGGAACACTTATTTAATGCCATTTTCTTGTCATAAGGAAAAGACCAAATCCTTAAAAGTCACTGAGAGAATTTTCTAAGAAAATCAAACATAAGCCAGGGGTGAGATATGCTTATAATACCAGATATTCAGGAGGATGGCAAGCTGAAGATCAGACTGGAAACTTAGTGGGATCCTATCTCAGAAATACATTTTTTTTTTTTGCATTTTTTGAGACAGGGTCTCGCTTTGTAGTTCAGGCTGGCCCTGAGCTCACTATGGTGCCCAGGCAAGCCGCCGTGAACTCAGCAATCCTCCTGTCCCTGCCTCCCAAGTGCTGGGATGACAGGCGTGAGCCACCACGTCCGGCACTGTGGTATGCGGTGTTGATTGTTGGTGGGCGTGAGTCTCCACACCCAGCATTATACGTGGTTACCAGGGATCGAACTCAGGCCCTTGCGCTTGCGAGGCAGGCGCCGGAACTACTGAGCTAACCCTCCAGCCCTCAGAAATACAATTTTAATAGACCATGGAGGTAGCTCGGTGTCAAGGCTCTGGGTTCATTCTTACTACTGGAAAAATGAAGCAGACAGAAAAGAAGAAGAAAAGGGAGAGGAGGATGAAGAATGGGAAGAGGAAGAAGAGGAAGAAAGAGGAAGAGAAAGAAGAAAATCCTAATTACAACCTACTACTTAGCAAGCAAGAATTGTATAGCTTCCTACTGTCAGATGCCTTCCCCATACTAGGCAGCAGACTACATGCTTTCTATACATGTGTTCACGTGAACTGCATGCCAGGACTATGTCAACACTGTGCCCATGTTACAGGTAGGTGAACTGAGGTTCACAATGGGAGACCATCAGGGATTTAAACCAAACTTGTCTGATTCCAAAGCAGGTGCCCCTGCCTCTCCATGGGCTGGACCACAGAGGACCACTCTAGGACAGGAGGAAAATACCAACAAGGTAGAAAGTGCTGGGGGAATAAAATTGAGCTGGAAAAAACAACACTGAGATTTCATCTCACTCCACAAAGAATGGCTGCGATCACAAAATCAACCAACAATAAATGCTGGCGTGGCTGTGGGGAGAAAGGAACCCTTCTCCACTGTTGGTGGGACTGCAGACTTGTGCAACCATTGTGGAGATCCGTGTGGAGATTTCTCAGAAAACTAGGATTAGGGGTCCCATTTGACCTGGATATCTCCCTGCTAGGAATATATCCAAAAGAATTTAAAAAATCACATTGGAAAGACAGATGTACACCCTTGTTCATAGCAGCTCAGTTCGTGATAGCTCAATCTTGGAAACAACCCAAATGTCCATCAACTGGAGAGTGGATAAAGGAGATGTGATTTTTTTAATAAAATGGAGTATTACTCTGCCATAAAGAATGACAAGATCGATCCATTTAGGTGCAAATGGACACACCTAGAAGATATACTAATAAGTGAAATCAATAGATCACAGATAGACAAATTCCAGATCTTCTCTTTGGCATGAACACCTGTAGATGCAAATGAGCTCTAGAAAGTATGACAGCTTTTATAGAGTGGGAAATTTCCATAGGAAACTTGGCATGGGAATGTGATGAGGGGAAGGAATAAATATGATACAGAAAGAAAATAAAAGAGCATGTATAAAGGGGTTGAGGAGGTGTGGGTGGGTAGAGATATAGGTAAAAATGAGAATTAACTTGTGTCATATACTGGTACAAATTCCCCAATGTTATATGTGATTTTGAGATATATATAAATTGTACCAATAAAGAATTCAATTAAAAAAAACCGTGTAAAACCGGAGGGAAGTGAAGGGAAGAGACCTCCTAAATAGATGACTATAGTTTTATAATAAATTGTCATGTTGAGAAAGTGTGATCATTAACTCTGACATGTTAACGTGAATAATAATTGCCTAAGGGCCAGGGATTGGTACTGTGACTACCTTGCAAGCATTAAGGACCCATGATTGATCCCGAGTACTGAAAAAAGAAAAAAAACTGCCTAGCAGATTAGTAAAGTTCCAGTTGTGTCTGTAGGTATAAGCCACAAGCTGAATGGGGAAGACTCAATCTGGCAGTGAGTGGCACTAGTGAATAGACTTGTAGCCTAGTCAGAAGAGAGAGGAGCTCTAGTCTTTTCCATTATATTTCAGCAGTTGACTCCACTTTCTTCAGTCTTCCAGTATAGACTCTGCACTCTTCCAACTCAAACTCTTAAGCTTTTCACCATGGACACAAGACTCTGCTGTGGACTCCAGCTCTTTAACCTTCAACTGTATCCTCTGGACATCCAGCATGCAGATAGCAATTTTGCATTCTTCCATTCCTAAGTAGACCATTGTAAGCCTACTTAGTAAATACTTTATATAAATCCTTTATATTTAAATCTGTTCCTCTAGTAATACCTTCCTGATGGAGATTTTGGTATTAGAGAAGCTCCACATTGCTGTAAGCCCCATAATGCTGTAAGCCACACTGTTATACAATATGGGTCAGAGCTCAGAATACCAGATTGGTGATAGAAATGCAGATAATAAAGACCAAGTTCAGAAGTTTTCAGATGGGAAGAAGGACTCCATTGGTAATTTGGTTGGTGATCATGTTTGTATGTTACACTCTAACAGAAAATTTGTCTACATTTTGCTCATGTCCTGAGACTTGGTGAAGACTGAGATTGAGGGTAGCTGACTAATCTGGAGAAGGAAATTTCAAGGCAGTCTAATATTCAGTCTGCAGCATGGTTCTTGCTTGGAGTTTTAGTGAGATATACAATGAGAAACAGTTTATCCAGAAAGGAAGTTCAGGTAAAGTTGTGGTCTGCCAAACTGGAGCAGAGGAGAGGATGGTGACTAAAATATAATTAAAAAGAAGTGAAGTACAAAAGAACAATAGGAAGGATGTCTTGAGGGCATGTGAGGAACCATCAAGGACCCATTCTTCCCACACTTAAAATTACAAAGTGACAAGTTTTTCTTTCAGAGAGTTCTAGGGCATTCTATTCCAGAAGGCTTCCTAAAACATTGATTCTCTGGGTTCAATAGTGTCTAGCCATTTAGATATTCAGAGGCCTCTGCAACTAAAATTCAAAGAGGTCTGCTACCACTTGAGCTGGCAGCAGACCATAATGTCATCCATACAGTGTTGGTTTTATAGACATGAAGAATATAAGAGCTGTGGAGTCAGGAAGGCTTCCTCTCCAATTTCAGAGGGAGTCTGAGAGACAAAGCAGTATGCTTCAGAGAGGGCAGTGCATGAAACTGTGAGAGTGAAGCCAAGAGTGCAGTGGAGGCCCCAGAAAGTTGGAGAAGCCAGGAATGTGCAATGTTGGGCAGAAGCCACAAGGAGTGAGCAAACCCAGCCCCCCACACAAGAAGCCATAAGGGTTACAACCATCAGGAATGCTGTAAGGGCAGGGCTGCCCAAGCCCTTTAGAGTTTATATCTCACCACAGATTGCCCCAGGAACTGAAAATGAAACTATGGAATTTAACATTTGGCCTGCTGGGTTAGGTTTTATTTATTTATTTTTTTCTCATTCCTTCATCCCTTATCCCTCCCTCTTGTAATGGGAATATTTACCTTCTGCCTTTGTATGTGGTCATAACTTCCTTTTGAATTCTACAGGGATTCACAGCTAAGAATTTGCCTTAGGTCTCAAAGGGGACTTTGACTGGGACTTTGCTGCAAAGCGTAAACTATTAAGACTTTGGTAGTTCACAGAGAAGGCCAAAACGCACTTTGCATAAAAACATGTGCTTAAGTCTTTTGGAGGTCAAAGACAGAATGTTGTGGTTTATGTCTGGATATCCCCTAAATGCTCATGGGATTATAAATGGGACTTTTAAAAGTTGATTGGATTATGGAGTGATGGGCTTATATAGGTGAGGCTTTTTAAAATGGATTGGATTATGGAGTGATATAGCTGACTTGCTGTTAGAAGGTAGGTTTTGATCAGAAGAGTCAAATCACTGTGGATCTATGTCCCTTCCTGGATCTTTCCTTGACTTGTTCTACTTCCTGTCCACCATGCCATAGGGTAGCTCTTCTCTGCCTTGCCAACTATGAATTAAAATGTCAGACAACAGACAACAGCAATCTCTCCTTCTTGAAATTGTAGGTGTCAGGTATTTTGGCATAGCAACAAGGGAAGTGATTAAGACAGAAAGGAAGAGACCTGCAAATGAATTCTGAAGGATGGAAAAGGCCAGAGGATCAATGACTCTAGGCAGGCAGATATTAACCCAAGCTAAAAGAGAACTCCTAATAATGAGAGCCATCCAAATGCTGCCTGTAACCATCTGGTGAGACAATAATGAACTCTGACAGAAGCATATGAGCAGAGGGTACACAACCACAAAGCTGAGGACATGAATGTCTTTGAGGTTATGATTGGCTTCCAGCTCTGATCAGACATTCCCTAACCACCTGAGAATGTTTCTTCTCACCTGCACCCATCACAGCCTTTCCAGGCCTGCAGTCCAAAGAATCTTTGCCTCATCTCCCTGGGGTGAGAGGTAGCAATATGAGAAATTGTACTCTCAATCTATTTGAAATAACAAAGAAATGGGTGACACTAAAAGTGCAGAGAATGTTGAGAGAAAGGAAATTCTAGGTGTTACCACATGACATATGCCCTCATTTTAGTCAGATATATCCTGAGCTTGGTCTCATCATGCCTATTACACAGCTAGAACAACCTGAAAATTTAATTTGCCCATGGCTACATGGTTAAGAAACTATCTAGTATCTGATTCTAGTATCTGTATGTAGGCTGTCAGATCTAGGATCTAGGATCTACTCCAGGATTTGGACTCTGATATGCAGGCCTTGAAAACTCTATTTTCTCAACAGTGTGTGATGGGGAGGCTGCAGAGAGCAGGACAGAGACATTCTAGTGGACAGGAAAGGAACAAGGCTGTGGCATGTAATGAGCTAAACAGGAAGAAAACCTAAACCAAGAGGAAAGGCAAGCAACAGAGGAAATGAGTTAAGCCAAATATCCAAGCCTAATTTTGTCCTTGAACTCAAACCACGCAAATGATTCCAAATCACAAATGAGGCCAGTTCATAGATGCTGTCTCAGGCTCTTTGATCTGAACAAAGCCCACACATGTCATTGCTGCACCACAGGTAGAACACAGAGTCCACTAGCTTTTTACAGCAAAAACAGTGACTTCAATAGCCCAGGGGCAGATGTTACTAGGTAACAGTTTCAAGCTTTGTAAAATTAAAATAACTACTAGGCAAATTAGTTGGAAAATGTGACAATGGAAAAGGTGATAATGGAGTCCTTAATTAGACCGATTTTTATCTCCTCTGTCTCCTACACTCTCATAGGAATTAGAAGTGCTACAATACTTCCTTCACTCTTCACTAATTAGAGATTCCCCCCATTATCTGGTGTGTAGAATATTGTTCTAAAATGGAATGTTATGCTAAATAGCCTTCATAGTAAGGTTATTGAGGGTCACACATAATTAGCTCATAGGTGTTAAAGGAGATGAAGCAACTTTTGTTTCTATGCCAGGGACTTAGCCCTATGGCATAGTATAACATGTAGCCAAAACCCAAGAAATGCTTGCTGGTGTTTTAGTTTTTATCTTCCTTTCTTTCTTTCTTTCTTTCTTTCTTTCTTTCTTTCTTTCTTTCTTTCTTTCTTTCTTTCTTTCTTTCTTTCTTTCCTTTCATTCTCTCTCTCTCTCTCTCTCTCTCTCTCTCTCTCTCTCTCTCTCTCTCTCTCTCTCTCTCTTTCTTTCTTTCTTTCTTTCTTTTTTTGCAGTACTGGGGATTAAACTCAGGCCCTTATATGTCCAATGTTGGTGTGGTACCACTTGAGCTAAATCCCCAACCTAGTTGTTATCTTGTAGTTTTAAATCAGTATATACTTTGGAATCTGACATGTGTGTTCACATTCATGCCCTGTGACCTCAGAGACATCGTTAATATCCCTGGACTTAAGCCACCTTCCTTAGGAAGCTGTTGGGAAGATTCAGGGAAATTTTGCACATATAGAGCTGGCAAAATCATGGCAGTGTCATCTCAGAAATGATACTTGGTTCCAGTTATTTTCCATGTCTCATTTGAAGCTGACCAGTCCCCTCTTGGATAGGCCACTGTAACTCCAAGATGCAGCCCCCTCCAGAGCAGCCTACCCAAGCACACTACTGTCGCTTCCTCCAAGGGTCAAAATGATTTGTAGACTGGGAATCTGGAGCTGCATTACTGTCCTTTAATCCTGTTCAGGATTCTTGTCCTCTAGTGAGTCATACCAATCCTTCACTCCCAGGGGGCCATGCAGGATGAGACAAATATTTTGCTACATCTCAGCTACAAATTCCATGGATGTCAGCAAATTATGGTAACTCAAATTCAGCAAGAGGGTCCAGTGTTCAGGGTTTCCTAGTGTCTCTCACTCAAACTTAAGCCCCGAAGAATTAGGAGAAGATTATTATTGGTTGCCCCCTCCCCTGCTCAGGAATGCTTACATGTGGAAAATTCATTACAACTTAAACCATATGCTGTGGCTTGAATATGGCTCCTAAAATTTCATGTGTAGAAATTTGATCCTTAAATTCTTATGCTGATGGAGGTCCTCTGGGAAGTAATCAGGATTAGATGAGATGAGGTGGGATCTCCATGATGACAGAAGTGACCTTCCAGAGGATGGGGAGACCAGAACTAGTATGCCTGATCTGTCTCGCCATACGATGCCTTCCACTGTGACATAAAGCAAGCAGAGGCTGACACTCAGTTCCTGGACTTGTCAGTCTCCAGAACTGCTCGCCAAATAAACTCCCTTCTTTATGAGGTACCTTGTCTTGGGTATTTTGTTACAAGAACAGAAGGAGGACTTGGACACTGTACATTCACCTATAGCCCCATCCATACTCATTCTTCAAAATAGGCTCTGTTTTTTCTGTATGGCAAATTTTATTAACAATTATTTAATAACATTTTTATTGCATCCCCAACTCAGTCATCATTTCCATGTGAAGGCATTCCCAAGTTAAGAAGTCTGTCAACTCAGGATCAGATTAGTTCTCAGCAGAAGGGGAAAATACAAAGGACAAAGACAGAATCAGCCAACAGAACTGCTTGCCCATCTCTTGTCACCCAAAGAGATCTTCTCTGGTGCCCACAGGTCCCAGGAAAATACCGAGGGTGATGACTCTGCACTGTCCAGTTCTTAGTATTGTTTTAATGAAGAGGTTCCATTTTTTAGAATGGAAAAACTAAAACATAAACAGATGAAGTACCTAAAACCACTGTCCTACAGTTGTTCTTCTGTCCCATGAGCAGCCAGGAGACCAGCCAGGAAAAGGTCTCAAATTTCCATCTTGCTTCACTAACATCTCTGGCTATTTAATAGACTGCGGATCCTCAAATCCTATTAATCAATTCACATTCCCACACATGAAAGGAATGTAAAAGCAGCAAGCATGGCATTCAATACTTAACCCAGCTAGCAGAGCCACACTAGGACCATGTGACTGGCTCAGTGTCATGGCCGGGAGCATCCAGAGGTGTGGCTGAAGGGAGACAGTAAGCAGCTGTTTAAGAAGGTAAATTAGAGATCAAGAAACCCTTAAGGAAGAGGAAAGTATGCGGACCAATATTAGCAGGAAGAAATCTGAGAAGGCCATGGAGAGAAATGTCTCTAGATCAGTGAGAGCTGTGGCTGTCAGTGGAAATATGGAAGTAGCCAAAGCTGCCCAGCCTAACAGGAGAAAATAGAGAAAATGAATATGTTCACCTCTAGTCTCCTAGTAGGGTCTCCTATGAAGACAGCCAAAGACCTCGTCCATATCCACAGAGCCTGAGGATCAGCTTCACAGCACAGAGCTGAAGGAGGAAGGGGGCCCACAAGTCACCCAAAGTCTGGAAGCCCAGTCCCTCTCTCTTCTCCAGCCTAATACTCTGAAGACAGCAGCCTCCCAAGAGACCCCAGGAATCTGGATCTCATCGGGGAGGGAGGTGTTCAGGACTTATTTAACACAGGTCTTCAGTGTCTCCTTGATAAACAGAAACAACAACACACACACCTGCGGCCATTTCAAGGATTAACCTTGCAAAGCACTAATGGCACACAGGTGAAACCAGGCAGGTACTCAGTGCCACCCAGCTCCCCAGAACAAGGACCACTTCAGTTCTGTTACTGGAAACAAATCAACAGAGATTTGCTCACACACACCTGGGAGGAGTGAACCCTTTCCTTGGTATAAGACTATCTGTTGCCTTAAAAGGAAAATATCAGGGCAGGGGTTGTGCTCCCCCTTGTAGTCCAGTGACACATGCCTTCCTAGGATGAGCAAGTCCCAGTGGTCCGCCCCCAGCATCGCCAGACAAACAATGCCAGCAAAACCACACTCACCTCAGGGAACTTTCTTTTTTAAAAAAATTGAATTCTTTATTGGTACGTAAGAGATTTCATTCTCAGTATGGGGATGGGGAGAAGCAGGTGCCTTCATCCCAAAAAGTAACAGAGACTTAAGTCTTTAAAACAGATCTAGCAATAATGGGGATGGTACTAAACTGGTTTTCTTTTTTTCCATTTAAAAAATATCCTCATACTGGGCCGGAGATTTAGCTCAGTGGTTCCAGCACCTGCCTAGCAAGTGCAAGGCCCTGAGTTTGATCCCGGTAACCACACACAATGCTGGGCGTGGTGACTCACGCCCACTGCAATCAATACCACAAACCATAGTGCTGGGCATGCTGGCTCATGCCTGTAATCCCAGCACTCGGGAGGAAGAGACAGGAGGATTGCTGAGTTCCAGGCTTGCCTGAGCTACATAGTGAGCTCAAGACCAGCCTAAACTACAAAACGAGACCCTGTCTCAAAAAAAAAAAAAAAAAATCCTCATACTGGAGACTGAACCTGGGGCCTTCATACTGAGCAACATCCACAGACCTTTTTTCAGTTTTTAGACAGGGTCTTGGTAAAACACTAAGTTGCCCAGGCTGGTTTGGACACTGAAATCCTCCTGCTTCAGCCTCAGTGAAGTGCATTTAGGAAAATCTCCCATTTCACTAACTTATTAGGGACCTTATTTACACCTGCAAGATCTCCTTTCCTTTGCTATAAGATACAGCTGATCTATGGGTGTGATGCCAACACATCTGGTATTCTGGATAAATTTAACACTTCTCGGAGTAAAGTATAATATACTTGGGTAGCAAGTTAGTTTTCAAGAGGGGATCAGAATATAGGCCTCCAATCCTGATCTGTTGTGATTTGATAATAGCAGATTCTCCTTGTATCCTTTCCCACCCTGTTAGAGGGTATAAAGTGGACCCTGCTTGGGACCAACAATCATGTTTTGTTTTCATACAGATGTTTTTGTCTTATAGGCAAAGCCTTTCTGGATCCAGAGGCCATCCAAAAATCTGGAGAAAATTAATTTCTTGTAAAAAATGGCAAGAAAAGAAAAAATTGGGTTGTGAACAATTCTCTCTCTCTCTCTCTCTCTCTCTCTCTCACACACACACACACACACACACACACACACACACACACACATGTTACCAGTGATGGCCCAAGTTGATATAAAAAAAACCCCTACTTTGAAATTCATATTCCTCCGAAATAAGACCTAATGAGAAAATGCCAGCCCCAGTCAGTCTATCCTCACCTTGTTTGCCATCACAGAGAAGCCACAGAGCAAGAGAACACAGTAGTGATGTATAATCTCTTGTATGACACTGGCCATCACCACAGTAACAACCAGCTGGGACTGGTTCCAGTTAGGTTGTTCCAGTTAGGTCTTGTTTCCAGAGAAACACTGTATGGAGTTCATGGATTACATATATCTACTGAACCCTAAGGATTAGATGTTTTTT
The DNA here is from genome assembly GCA_004025085.1 of Thryonomys swinderianus. Taxonomy (NCBI): domain Eukaryota; kingdom Metazoa; phylum Chordata; class Mammalia; order Rodentia; family Thryonomyidae; genus Thryonomys; species Thryonomys swinderianus. The sequence continues at coordinate 18,207 of PVIC010036859.1, forward strand.
TTTTTTTTTTTTTTTTTTTTTGCTTTTTGAGACAGGGTCTCGCTTTGTAGTTCAGGCTGGCCCTGAGCTCACTATGGTGCCCAGGCAAGCC
>PVIC010036860.1:0-18379 GCA_004025085.1 Thryonomys swinderianus
AGTGCTGGGATTACAGGCGTGAGCCACCACGCCCAGCATTATATGTGGTAATCGGGGATCGAACTCAGGTCCTTACGCTTGCGAGGCAGGCGCCGGAACCACTGATCAGCTCCTCTTCTCAAACTGAAGTCCTTCCCCATTCCCTCTTCCTTCTCAATTAAAGCTTTTAACTGTAAATTTAAACTGTTGTCCCATTTTAATTTACATTGTCAGTGAGGCAAGTTTCCACGTGTATCTATTATCACATTTTATTATTTAAGGGACTGGATGCAAAGAAGGAGCCAGGTTCCCCAGGGTTAGGAATATTCCCTGATATTGTGCTCCTTAGACCAGGAAACAGCAAAGGTAGTTAAGTGCCTTTTCTGGGTCGCAGAGCTGAGGGATGGTGGGGACATCAGACTGCTACTTCTTCAGAGCCATGGTCACACCACAACTCTGGGTGCTTTCTGGTGTTTGCTGCTCAGCGCTGAAGCCCCCATTTAAAGGACTATCCATAACTTTTGTGTTTCCAATAGAGGCACACTGTACAGGGTAACTGAAAAGTCACAGGTTAGAGCAGGAGATTTAGCTCAGTGGTTCCAGCGCCTGCCTCGCTAGTGCAAAGCCCTGAGTTCAATATGGATAACCACATAAAACAATGCTGGGAGGGGTGGCTCAGGCCTGTCATCCCAGCACTCAGGAGGCAGGGGCAGGAGGATTGCTGAGTTCGAGGCTTGCCTGGGCTGCATAGTAAGCTCAGGGCCAGCCTGAACTACAAAGCGAGACCCTGTCTCAAAAAAAATCACAGGTTAAAAGGGCATTTCCTATGTACAATGGACCTGATTTACAAACTCATTGGTTTTCAAAGGCTGGCTGGAATGCAAGCTGGTTGTAATTCAATGCACCTGAGATCTTTACGTTTATCTGAGTACACGCTATAGATAACAAGGAAGATGAATCTTCATTAACCTAATTAACCCAAGTTGTTCATCTGTCAGGCTGGTTGTAACTTGAGGCTCCACTGTATGTCTTACCAGGCATAGGGGTCCAAAAGATGAATAAGGCAAAGTCCTGAGAAGCTAAGAAGTTATAGGACTGTGGGAATAATGGCCCTTCATAGTAAGTTTATTTTCTCATTTCCCATATATGTTCATAAAGAAAAGCCTGTCCTGGATAGCAAGCAGCCGCCCATCTTCTCTGCCTAGAAGGCCTCCATCCCTGTTAGTGGCACCTAACCACTCCAGAGCCTGGGCCTTCCTGCCTCCCACATACATATCGATGGTTAGACCCGAAGGCAGCTGGGCCCAGTTATGCTTTGGTTTTGCTCTGATGAGATGTTCGCAGCTACTGGTATCTCTTTTGTACTTATACTTTTTTTCTCTTTACTACTTAATCAGACGATGAAAAAACATCAATTAAAGACAAATCAAAAATGTTAGGAATGCCCAGGATTGGCCACATCCTCTGCACGGCAGACCTAAATAGGCCAACTGTATAGGGACGTGCTGAACCACCAGCATGGGGACAGACAAGGTCTGTCCTGGGCAGCTTTCCACTTTCACCGGAGCTCAGGGTCTGGGCCCTGTCTGCCTCGAGCTGCATGGGCTCTCTCACCACTTGTGGATATTGATTGCTCACAATATAGCTGGTCCAAAGGGAAATGTGCTCTTGTAGGGCTTCAAAGACAGTATAAAATATCTATTTTTATATTCATTACATGCTTGGATAATATTTTGGGTCTATGGGTTAATATTGCTAAAAATGTAGTTCACTTGACCCTTTTTTTAAGGTAGCGACTGAATTTAAAATTCCACATGTGCTTTGCATCACATTTCTTTTTTTTTTTTTTTTGAGACAGGGTCTCACTTTGTAGTTCAGGCTGGCCCTGAGCTCACTATGGTGCCCAGGCAAGCCACCGCGAACTCAGCAATCCTCCTGTCTCTGCCTCCCGAGTGCTGGGATTACAGGCGTGAGCCACCATGCCCGGCATTGTGGTATGCGGTGTTGATTGTTGGTAGGCGTGTCTCCACGCCCAGCATTTACGTGGTTACCGAGGATCGAACTCCGGACCTTGCGCTTGCGAGGCAGGCGCCAGAACCACTGAGCTAACCCTCCGGCCCTGCATCACATTTCTGAGACCACCTGATCTGGAAGCAGAGCCCAACTCTCCGTAAGTATTTAGACCCCGAGACATGTTTCCCACCTGCAGGATGACATGCTAGCACACTCATACTCTGCTCTGCAGGGCCGTTCATTTTGTTTTTACATTGGGGTGTTCAGTAGATGAACTAAGTGAAAAGTGTTTTTCCTTTCGTCTCTATTCAGGTTTATAGCATTGAAGTTATCAGGTGCCAGTTTTACTGACGGTGGTCCGTGTCTGGGGAGTGGGATACCAACTGAGAACTACAGTCTGAAATGCAGTGTTTTTTTAACTTTTAAAAAGGAAGACTATAAAAATAAAATTGCCATTTGTCAATCAGGTTGACTTTTACAGAGATAAGTAGGAAAAGCACAGACGAGGAAATAGGTGAACTTCTTGGAGAGCAAAATTGCATAATATGCATAAAAAACTCAAATATACCTTGTAGTTTATTACCAGGAATATCTGGGCAAAAGCACAAAGATACCTAATTGCATTATGAAAATCAAAAGTTTAGTGTTTGGTTGATAAGTACATTTAGAACGTTATGTAGTGGCTAAAAAACATGTTCAAAGAGAAGTGGAAAATCTGGTGGAGGCACGAGATATGTTACGAACTAAAATATGTAAAATCTACAGGAGTAGACACCAGAAGAACATATACTGTGAAGCTAAGGGGTTTTCAATCTACAATGGAATATCAGTGGTTTTCCAAGTTGCTTCCTGGTATTTTCTTTTGCTTTCTATCTTTGCAACAAGCGTGCACAGCACACGAAGGACACTTCTTGATGAAGTATGAGAAGTTATAGATTACGCAGTCATGTCCAGTATTCATTGAGAATTTACCAGCCATTGTGCCAGGCATTATGTTAATTTGTCCCGTGGCATTTGATTTTTAGAAGATTAGGAGCCCTGTAGACTTCAGTGAGGACACTCACCTGAGTATTATCTCCCAACTGCAATCAGGAGACAGGCAATAGCCCCGACTAACAGAAACAATGCCAAAATCAACATTTCTTTTGGACCCGCGTAATAAAGCCGGGGCTCCAAGCGGTCCGCAGAACTCGGGTTGCGCGGCTCAGACACCGGCTGGCCCCGCACACAAATGCGGCGCTGATTGGCCTCACGCCGCAGCGCCTCACTACAAAGCGCGCGCGGGGCGTGGGCCGCGCCGGGCCGGAAGCGCTCGCCGCCCACGAGGAGCCTCTGGTTCAGCGGAGCCTGTCTCCCCGGCGAGGGACCCGCAGGTGGCCGCCGCCCGTCGGGCGCCTTCCGCCAGCGCTGCGCCCCCTGGCCGGGCCGGGCACACGCCGCCCGCAGCAGCACCGCCTCGGCGGGGGAAGCCGCCCCCGCGGGTCGCAGCTCGGCTCGGCGCCCCCGGGGCGAGCAACCTGGGCCGGCCGGCGGCCGATCGGATAGCGCCGCCGGGGAGGAGCCGCTGTGCGCCCCACCTTCCCCGGAGCGGAGCGTGGAGCCTGCGCCGCCCGGGCAGCGCCGGGCTTTGTTCAGCGTTGTCCGTGCCCACCTGAGCGCCGCCTTTCCGGGAAGTCGGCGGCCGTGGCCACCGCGCACCTGGCACGCGCCTCCGCCCGGACCCCGCCTGGTCTGTCGGTCGGTCGGAGCCCGGAGCCGGTGGGCCCCCGCGATAGCGCATACCGGGGCACAGGCGGGTAAGCTGGGGCTCTGGTCCGCGGGGGGAGGGCAGGCCAGGCTCCCTCCCGTGGGGGCAGCGGAAGGGAACCCGTCGTACATAAAGGTTTTGGGAACTTGTCTCATTACCAGTATACAGGTGTTTTCTTGACAGGTGCCCGTCGCCTCCAGAGCCTCCCCCTTGGGGAGTAGGAAGTCAGATCTGCCCCCGAGGTGCCCTCACCTTCCAGGAGAAACCTTCCTTGGGCGCCCCCTCGCTCCGCAACTCTCTCCAGTGCTCCTGGCCCAGCCCTGCCTCGCTCTCTAAGGCACAGGCCCTGCCTGCCTCCTGCTGAGGTAGGTAAAGCGCTAGAGTATTCAACGTGTGATTTTAAAATGTCTTTCCTTTTCCAGCGGGCCATGCCACTCCTGTTGCACTTTGGGTAGCTCTTTCAGGTCGGCTTCTTTCACTTTGACACATTTTGGGTTTCTCCTCATGGTGTAGTAATGACCACCACGGAGAGATAGATGATCGCTAATTGACTGACCTTGCAGGTGAGCTCCTGGTGAAGAAGCCTTTTGTTAATGATGCTCTAACCACATGTGCATTTTGCAGTTCTAAAGCGTTCTCGCTGCGTCCCTGACACCTGGGTATTAACTGGGTACAGGGCAGATGCATAATTTTTGGGTAAATGAAATTTGATGCAGTTATATGCATGGAGAAGTCAACGATACTATGAGTTTTAGAATAGTAGCTTTCAACCTTTTACCTTTCATACATTAGCAATATAAAATGATGCTAATTGGGGGGGCTGAAACAGAATTGCTAACTTTTATCTTATCGAGGGCTATTTTAAGATAAATTTGCTGTCGGCTACTGGAGGGCTGTGTGAGTGGACTCTTCCTGGCTGTTCCCTACAGCCTCCGCTTGAGCGTCCCGGACGCCAGCTCTCTGGCGCAGCACAGTGCATTTGACGTCTACTTTTCTGTTTGCCCTTTCATGTACTAAACATCTCTGGTCCCTCTGACTGCCTTTTTTTCAGCCACCGAAGAATTACCCAATGCACTGTCTGAGGGTGATCATTACCCTCTCGTCTTATTTTCTGACTAAGTCCCTGCTCTTCTCTGGTTTTCCCTCTTTCTAGTTAGGGAATGTTGCTCTTGCCTAGGGAACTTTTGCAACTAGCTCTCAAGGATCCTGGCAGTAACTGTGTAGGTGAAAAGGTGGGTGGTGTCACCTCCATTTCAGGGGGAAAGAACATGCAAAACTGAAGCAAAGGAACTTTCCAGAAAGGCTCATGCCCAGTATCTTGCCAGCCAATTGCTGCTCTTGCCGCTCCCTCTGTGCCCTGCACCGTCTTGTCCTGACTCAGAAGACCTGGGCTGAACTCCAGGTGTGCAGTCTGCTAGCGGTGTGGCCTCTAACTCACCTTCTCCAACACTGTTTCTTCGTCTGTGAAAATGGAAACTGTGACATCTGTCCTGTGGGGTTGAGTGCTGTTAATGAGCTTGTGTTAAATGTAATGACAGTCTTTTGCCATCCTTCATGTAGGAAATGAACTACTACTTAGGAAGGACTCTCGCACACTGTCCTGCAGGTCAGAGTGCAGGACTTAAACATGTGACTTATACCCACCCTACAGAATCCAAAATGGTAGATTGTCCCTTGGTGCTGACTTTTGGTTTTTCATCTATTCTGGAAATCTGCTGATTCTTTTAGGGAGATCATGACTCTTCTTTTTCTTCCTGTGTGTGTGTGTGTGGGTGTGTGTGTGTGTGTGTGTGTTTTCTGAGATAGAATTTCATTGTGTTGCTCAGGCTACTCTTGAACTCACAGCCTCAAATGATCCTCCTGCCTCAGCCTCCTGGGTAGCTAGAACTAGAGGCATTGTAGCAGCAAGTCCAGCTCTGCGGAGCAGCTTTACAAACACTCTCCATAGCAAGGCACAGTGATGCATACCCGTAGTAACAGCTACAAGCGAGGCTGAGGCTGGAAGTCACTTGAACGAGGAGTTCAGGGCCAGCTTGGGCAACATAGTTAAGCCCCTTCTCAAAATCCAAACCTCACCCTTCCTAGCATATCAAACCAGAAATGGGTTGCCCACATCCCTTGGCTCTCTGGGCCTGAGCCAAATATTTCACCAAATTGACAAGGAAGGTGACTTTAGGTGAAAGACATTAAGAGCTTCCTGGCTGAAGACTTCCATTCCATTTGTAGCCCTCTGCTCTGGTACTGCCGCCGGTGCTGGAGGGCTCTGGTTCCTACCCCACTGATTTGGAGAAGGCTGCCAAGGACTGATCTAACATTTGGGGTCGGAGTTGAATTTTCTAAGGCAGTGGAAGTGGTGTGTGGGGTGAAAGAGGAAACCATTTCTGATCATCGAGGAGGAGGTGGGCATTGTCCTGATGAGCTGTCTTCCCCTGACACGGATTGAAGCCTCCTTAAGTGTCCTTGCTCTGGCTTTTGTTTCTTGCTGTGTTGCGGGAAACACAGTCTCTGGCTCCTCACAGGGTACATGTCCGTAGCATCAGGGTACATCCTGCAGCAAACCAAAGTCATCTGTCACAAATGAAGCCGGCACTGTGTGGAACCGGATCCAGGGACAGCAATCAGATCGCGAGATGAGGGAGGGAGCTGTGCATCCGTGAGAACCCCACAGGTCGGGATGACACATGGGGTTAGCATGAGTGATGGAATGGAAAGGAAGACGAGCCAGGTGTCATGGACAGGCTCTGACCAGCTTGCCCTGGCTTGCACATCCTTCCAAGTCCTTTGCACAAGAGTACAGAGGCCCTGGAAATTGTCTCCCATTATATGCTTCAGAGTGGGAGTTGCTGGCAGGTATTAGCTGGTGGAAAACATCAGGGTGGCAGATGTTTAATTATGTGTCTGTTCTCCATTATAGCTCATAACCCACGTTTTTCTGGAGCCTGGATTTCTGCCAGTGTTGCCTTTGCCTCCCAGCCCCAACATCTCTCTTGTTCAACATTTTCCCGGAGTCTTTCCTCAGAATCCAAAAGGCGAGGGATTGAGCAGATCATGGGGAACCCAGACTGAAATCTGATGCAGCTGTGTGATATGGGTCAAAAACACTTCTGTATGTCTCAGTCTTCTTGTCTGTAAAATGGGGATAATACATCCTTACTGGTTAGCCATGAAGTTTAGGAGAAAGCAAATGTATGGAGACTTGTGCCAAGGGTGTGATAAATGCTCACTAGAGGGCAGTAATTGTTGATATTTTATAGTAGGATTCATCCCTGTAAAAACTAATGCAGGCTGGCTACAGTGGTGCACACCTATAGTTGCAGCTAGTAGCAAGGCAGAGGGGAGATTCACTTGAGCCTAGGAGTGCAAGACCAGAGTCTGTAGCATAGTGAGAAGCCATCTCAAAAAACAGAAATCCAGGGGCCAGGTCTTTAGCTGAAGTGGTACCCTGCTTACCTTGGAAGCACAAGGGCCCAGGTTTGATCCCCAGTACCGGGGAAAAATAAAGAAACTTTTTCATATATAGGGTAGTATTTTCAATGCCAAATTAGTATTGTAAGAAAGTGTTGGTAATGTTTTGAGAAAAAAATGTTAAAATTTTGGGGTGGTAAGAAAGAATGCAAATAATATTTTGCCAGCATCAAAATAGCATTTCCTTCTTTCACCTTGGTATCAAACAGAATGCAGTGAGCCCAGAGATGTGCCTGGAAGGGCCCCTTGTTCTATGGCTGCCATCACAGCGCCTTGCCTCCCTGCAAGCTTGTGTCTTGCCTTCACAGAAGAGACCAAGCCCGTGAGACTAAGACACAACCCCTAGTCTTAGGCATTTGCCACCTGACAGTCAAGGCAAGCATCATGGGACAGTTGCAGGGGGTTGTGTAAAGGTGGGGACAGGAGGGACAGGTGCTGCTGAGCTTCCCAGGCCACCGGCAACTGATCAGCACATGGAAGGGAGGCATTTGACATGTCACACCATTTGCAGATTCCCAGACTGAATTTGTTTTAATGAGCAAAAGCTTAGACTGGAAAAGCATCCTGCTAGGCATGTGGAGGCACAGGACACAGCGAGTTCACGCTGCTGGGCTTGTGTCGTGATGTGGGAGGGTGGTCCTTCTGTTTGCAGGGGTCTTGGCAGGAGGAAAATCTGTTCTGCCTTCACTGTATCTTCACAGGGAAGCCCTTGTTTTATAAGTGATGGACAGGCCCGGGCCTCAGTATTCTGCAGAGAACCAGAGTCATAAGCTGTAGAGGCCAGATACTCGTTCTGAGGCTAAGGAGTAGATGGCACTGGGGCCTGGGGTGGGGGACAGTGATAAGCAGCATGTACTTGGGAGAAAAATCTCAAGCCTTGCTTTTGTTTCCCCAGGCTGGAAGCTGGCAGGAAGCTCGGGATCCCCTCAGCAGGCCGCTCTCCCCTGGACCACCTTGTTCTCCCTCTGACCATGCTGGGGAGCCCCCACCACCGTGCTCACTGTTAAACCCTGGCAATCTGGTTTTCATTTGGGCCCCCTCAAAACTCCAGCCTCATCATTTGAAGCAGGATAACCTTGCACAGAGACTGTCTGCTTGTCCGAATATTTGATTTAGTTTGTTTCAGGCTGTTTTGAAATCCAAGGAGCTGGATTTATAGAAGAGAAAGGCCACTATCTAGGCCAACTATCTAGGCCACGAAAGGTGGAGCAAGTGGGAATTTGAAAACCAGAAGACTTTTAGCTTCCCCTGGTTCAAACCCCTTCTTTGCAAGTAAGAAACTGCAACCTCTCTCAAGGTCATAGGCACCTGGGTGAGAATAGGGTCCCTGGATTTGCTGCCACCCTGGCACAGGTGTGGTTCCTGCCCAGTAGTGTTTACAGATGTGCCATCTTGGGTTGGCTCGGGGACCCTATAGCTGGCCTGGCTCCGCGGTTATAGGAAGGCACATGGAGTAGGAGCTGGTGCCTAAGCTGTGTGCCTCTCCGGGTCCCTCCTCGGGACTTCAGGGACTTCACACCCTCCCTCGGCACTATACTCATTCGTCCAGAGTCCCTTTCTCATCATACTGAGAGCCTGTCATTCCCCACCTTGAGGGGAGGGTGAAGGCGAAGGGTGAGCCCTGGAGAGCACCTTTGCCCCTTCACACAATATATATATTTCCTGAACTTCCAAGGAAGGCTGGGCAGTGGCACCTTTGTGTACTTGGGTCATTTTAAACTTTTCTGCAGAGCACAAGGAACTGTATCCCTGGGTACCTTCTGCCTTCAGTGCACCTGTCTCTCTCAGCCTGTGCCACCAATGTCCTGAATGTGGAGATGCTGGAGTACTCGGGTGAAGAATCCATTCTGGTGTAGCTTACGTTGAGGGTGCTTTGTGAGCTGCTGGGGCCGGGCAGGCACCTTCTGCTGTGTGTCTTGGAGAACTTGATGCTTCTCAGTGGGGGTGGGAACCCAGAGACAGAGACACAGAAGTGAAAAATTGGTGCTCCTGTCTTTGTTTTCTGAGATGGAGGGAACCATTGCTTGCTTAGGTGGGAAGGGGATTTTCAGGTTGCAGCACCGCAGTCTAAAGTGAGTTTCCCTTACAAGCTGCACCCTTGTGACATTTTGGGGGTAGACTGCCCCCCCTTCCCCTTGGCCTCATCTGGAGAATCCAGGACCCTCCTGGAATCCTGCAGTGTGTATCCCTCTGTATTCCTTCCATGGATTTTTCTCTTTAGAATTAGATCCTGAGAGGATGTCATTTATTTGATGGAAGGAAGATTTAGGAAAGCCTGCCTGTAGCATTGCCATGTTTTGCTTCAGCTCTTTTTAAGGCAAGTTTTTTTTTTAAGGCAGAGATGTTCTTAACTATATATGATTCCCAAGGGGGGAAATATGGAATTTCTTAAACCTATTAAACCTATAAATTAAAATCAAACCTATTTTTAGGCTTTCCCTGGTAAATTGTACTGTCAAGAAGTATCTAATTTTTGCTCTCCCTGACTCCCTCTGTCCTTACACTACATATTGGCTTGCTTCACCCTAAGACTGTCTTAATTGTACATTCTACCCATGGTCGTACCTGGACTTCACATCTAACATGAGAAATAAACTCCAGCTATTTCTTCCAAAATCAAAGTTACTTCTACCCCATCAGTCTCTCCTTTACTAGAAGCTTTCACTTTCTGCCCTTTAATACCTTACTTACCTGTGTTCAGTAATGAGCCTTTGTGGAACTGAATTTTACCTATATTAGAAGGATCATTACATAGTGAAAATCTTTTTTAAAAAATGCTTTCATTCTTTCCTCAGCCACTTTACTATTTATAAAGAACTTGGTACATGCTTTCTTCAAACGCTGTCTTCTTAGCTTGAGAAAAACAATGGCTGACTTGCTTTGCTAGTGGTTTCAGGAAATGAGGATGTGGGCACCGATCTCAGCTTGTTAACTTCCGGCTGCTTGTGGCGGAGTGGAGAGCTGGGAGGGGAGACTCCTGACCCAAGGCTCCATAGAGGGCCCAGACCGGCCTGAGAACCTTGACTGCGGCCTAGGCAGGGCCTCTGCTCCCGGAGGCTGGGTCAGGTTGAGTGAGAGGGAGGGGCCTTCTGGCAAGCTTGCAAGATAATTGGTTAAAGTTGAAGTCGTCAAGTAAAATCTCCTGGGTTTTTGGGAACTGCTGTCTTTGGGTTACTACAATTGGTATAGCAAGCGAGGAGGGGTCTCCACAGTCCCAAGTAGTTGTCTTCGCCAGGTGATTTGGGCACCTCACAGGACTAATCGTTGATGGATTTTTTTTCTTTTCTGGGCCTACAGTTCTCTGTCAACATGCTCTGGTTCCTGTTGCAGGGCGCCATCTGCATCTTCCTGTTTTCCAGAGGTGAGAAGTTTTTTTGGTGAAGAGTAAAGTATTGGGGGTTTGGTTTGCTTCAAATGCTGTTAACCTTTCATTCATTCATTCATTCATTCATTCATTCATTCATTTATTTATTTATTTATTTATTTATTTATTTATTTATTTATTTATTTATTTATTTATAGAAAAGGTCTTGCTGAGTCACTTAGTTGCCCAGGCTGGTCTCAAACTGCCAATCTTACTGCCTCAGTTTCCCAGAGTGCTGGAGTGCAGGCATGCTCCACTGCACAGAGGTTGATTTTAGCTCTCAAGGTGTCTTGACTCCATCTGTGTCTCCACAGCCACCTCCCCGCTCTGTGCACCCTCACCTTGCGTTTTGACTGTTGTGGGGGCCTCGCGGCTGGTCTAGTTGGGTCCGGCTGGTCCTTTTTTCACACACAGCTGTTGCCAAATGCAAATCTGATGGTGCCTTCAGGTCATTCACTATTTAGCAATCCCTTGTTCCTAGCACGTTACCCCTGCCTTGCAAATGTATTTTTCTTTTTTTTTTTTTTTTTTTTTTTTTGGTGTTGGGGATTAAATCTAGGACCTTGCACATACTAAGCAAGTGCTTTACCACCAAGCTCCTCAGCCCTGGCATCTATTTTTTGAATTGTTTCTCATTAGTGATACACCATTATTATAATTTTATTGCTCATATATCATTCTTTATAATTTTGTAATTTTTCATTTGATATCAGAATGTAAAATTTATCTGCGGACTTTCTACTTGTCCTAGTGACTTTCCTTGCCACTGAGATAAAATACCTGCCACCCGCCACTGAAAGGAAGGGAAATGCATTTTGGCTCACACCTCAACCCATAGTCATCTGACTCCAAAGCAGGATAGCATGGCACAGAGATAATGGGGGAGTAGTTGCTCACCTCATGGAATCCAGGAAGCAGGGAGAATAAAGGGAGGAGCTGGGATTGGAGAGATAACCCCAGTTTTCACTCCTTTGATTGGCTTCTCCTGCTCAGTCCCAACCTCTTCATATGACATTTAGCTGCACTGCCCCATAATTCGGTCACCTTTCAAAAGCCTACTTTTGAGCACGTGAGGTGCTGGTGGAGGGGATATCCCGATATAAACTGTGACACCCCCCCCAAAACTTCCTGCTCTTATTTATATTAATCACATGGAACACATACATCAGCATTTACTCAGTACCTCTCTGTTTATCTCTGTTTCTCTAACACAAAGAACATCGAAGGGAGTGTCTTAATTCGTGTTTTCCTTTCTCTAAAATTACTTTTCATTCAAATTCATTTCCCATTGTGATCTAGGGTCAAAGGACGTATTTTTTATGCCTTTTAACTCACAATATATGGTAAACGTTTAAATGTTAAGAATGTCTTATAAATAAAAAAGAGACTGCCATTAATCCGCCTCAAAATACCATTCCTTACTTCAGACTTATATCATTGTTCTTGCCACTTTTTAAAGTAGTTCTGGAAATTTTTTTTTTTTTTTTGAGACAGGGTCTCGCTTCGTAGTTCAGGCTGGCTCTGAGCTCACTATGTAGCCTAGGCAAGCTTCGAACTCAGCAATCCTCCTGTCTCTGCCTCCTGAGTGCTGGGATTACAGGCGTGAGCCACCACGCCCAGCACTGTATGTGGTTACCGGGGATTAATTCAGGACCTTGCACTTGCGAGGCAGGCGCCGGAACCACTGAGCTAAATCTCCCGGCCCTCTGGAAATCTTTTGTATCTTTACAAAGTTTGATTAGAAATACAGTAAATGCTGCTGCCTAGTGCCACCCCATAGAAAGGCAGGCTGTAAAAACATGATGGTATGTCGTGATCCACCTTATTCATTAGATCTGGCACCCCATGACTTCTGGCTTTTCCTCAAAGTCAAAATGCCCAGGACAGGTAAACATTTTGAATCAATTCAGGACAATAGCATAACTAAAAATACATTTAAGTTTTCACATTTGAAGTGGTGTATCACATTTTCTCAGTTCAAGCATTCTTTCACTTGTTGGAACATTCTGTCAATGCTTTCCTCTGAAACTGTTTCTTTTTTGGATTACTTCTCCCTATCCAACATTAACTTTGATGGCAGTTTTTTTGTCGTTTTGCTTTGTTTTTGGTGAGGGGCTTACAAGGATGTATGTAAACACATTCTTGTACAGGCAGAGCCACAACCAGCAGGGGATACAGTTATGACAACTAATTAGGGACTAAAGTCTCTAGAATTATAGATCCTCTGAAGCCCCCTATGTGTTTGTTTTGTTTAGTTTGTGCAGAGCTGGCATTAAACCCAGCTCCTCGTTGCATGCTAGGCAAGTGCTTTATCACTAAGCTACCACCTGAGCTCCCTCCATGTATTTATGATCTTTGTCTTCAAAATTTCCCAATCTGAATTGAAAGATACCTCACAGAAGTTGGGTAATAGGGCTATTTCTTTGTGCTACCCATGTGGCAATTTTTGAAGTGCAAATGTCACTGGGCTTTTCCATATACCTGTTTTCGGCGCTGCTGGCTCCTGGCTCTGGTCACATAACATGGGGTATAGCTTCCTCTCTGTTCCACCTTGTCATGGTTGCCTCTGGTGTCTTCTCTCCTAGTGCCTTCAGCCCTCCCTCTACAGGAAGTCCACGTGAGCAGGGAGACCAGTGGGAAGATTGCAGCTGCCAGCAAAAGTAAGCTGCTTTATTTTTTCTTCCAGACTCCTGGAGATGGACCCAAAGGAGACCATGTCCCTTCTGAGAGTTTCCACTCCACTTCCAGCTGTTTTTCATGCTCTCACTAGATTTACTTTCCTCAAATGGGTCTCTCCAAATACTCTGCTGATCACCACCTGTTACCCACACCCCCATCTCGGTGTTTAGGATTCACATTGACCTTTTAAATTTGAGATAGGGTCTTGCTTTGTACTTCAGGCTGGCCCTGAGCTCACTATGTAGCCTAGGCAAGCCTCAAATTCACAGCAGTCTTTCTGCCTCTGCCTTCTGAGTGCTGGGATTATAGGCATGAGCCACCGTGCCTGGCATTGTGGTATGTGGTTGCCAGGGATTGAATTTGGGACCTTGTGCTTGCAAGGCAGACACTGGAACCACTGAGCTAAATCCCTGGCCCAATTTTTTAAAAATTTGAGGTAGGATCTCACTAAGTCTCTAAGTTGCCCACGTTGGGCTTGAACTTGCTATCTTTCTGCCTCAGCCTCCCAGAGTGCTGGAGTTACAGCCATGTGCTGCCATACACCATTCTGTAGAAGGCTTTTCTCCTGAATTTCTTGCCCTGCACCCCATGGCCCTCTCCTGACCATCATCTCCCTCATCTCCACAAAAAGCCACCTTCTTCCTTCCGGTCAGCATCTCTGCACACACTCAAATCACACCAGCATTCCCACGAACTCTGCCTGCCCCTCCTCTCTGGAGAGAACCTTCATCATCCTCTGGCTCAGTGCTGCCCCTTGGTGCCATCTGTGCTGGGCATCTCTGACTCCTGCTCCTCCAGTCTCCAGGAGAGGTGAGGAGTCAGAGCTGCTGGTTGGATTTCCCACTTACCCTTCAGGGGCCTAGGCCCAAGGGAGGTGACTGCCTTCCTCTGTGCTCTGCCTTCCTCATCTGGCCAGGTGAGTAAAAAGCAGCACATCTCAGGGTTTAGGCTTTTTGGTGGTGGGTGTTAGTCAGCTTTTCATACTGTTGCCAGATACCTGAGAAGAACAACTGAAAGGAGGAAAAGTCGACTTTGGCTCATGACTTCAGAGGCTTCAGTCCATGGCCACTGGGCTTTGCTGCTTCTGAGTCTGGTGAGACAGAAACACAGCAGGGAGCATGTGGTGGGCAAAGCGGCTTACCTCATGGTGGGCCCAGAGGCAGAGACAGGGACAGAGCCAGACAAAGGGGCCTGAACAAGACAGTCCTACAGTCACACCACCAGTGATCCATTCCCTTCAACTACGGTCACCTACCCATAGTATGAGCAGTTGATGATCTCCTCACTGGATTAAAGCTATCACGCTCCACTCACTCCTCTAGGCCCCACCCCTGACATTACTACTGTGGGGACCAAGGCCTCTTTGGGGAGCACAGCATAGTTAAACCACAACAGGATTGGTTATAGCTAAGAAGTGCATAGTTCTTTTCGAGATGATCAAAGTGTCTGCAGTGGACTGTGGTGATGATGGAGTGCCTATGTGAATGTACTAAGAACACTGAGCTTGCCAAGTGTGCTTCACACCTGTGACCCCAGCCCTCTCGGAGACTGAAGCAGGAAGACTGCAAGTTTGACCCTACCTACTTAGAAGGACCCTGCCTTCAGATACAATATTAACAAAGGACCAGGGATATAGCTGAATGATAATATCCTGGGTTCCATTCTCAGTACCTCAAAAACACTGAATCATACATTTCAGATGGGTGAGCTGTGTGGTATAGGAGTGATTTTCAAAGACATGAAAGAATAGTAACTGGCCTCAGTGTGGCTGTGAGTTAGCACATCTAGAGTGTCTCCGGTGTCACTAGAGTGGAGGAAACGTGCATCTACTGCTGGTTCCGCTCTTGCTACTTGAACGGCTGGGTAACAGGTCGCCATCAGAAGGCCTATGGGTTCCTGGGCTGGGTGGGCGGGCCCAGGAGACCCTTCCCAGAGCTCCACTGGTGCAGCTGAACTTGTGTTTAAGATGGGCCCTGGTGTGCACCTGGGTAACGTGGAGGAATCGAGTTCCCCCGCACCTGGCTTGTTCTCCCCAGTGATGTGGTGCTCAGCTGCCCTGGACATGCTCTTCCTGTTAGATGGCTCTCACAGCGTCGGCAAAGGGAGCTTTGAGAGGTCCAAGCACTTCGCCGTCACAGTCTGTGATGCTCTGGACATCAGCCCTGACAGGGTGAGTATATGTCTTTTTTACAATTGTATCTGGCTGTTGTTTGCAAGTGACAGAAATCCAGTTGTAACAGCAGAGAGAACTTAATAGCTGTGGAGCCGAGAAGTCCCAAGGGGCCATCCTAGCATGGCGGCTTGCACTGGTCCCGTGGACCCCCTTTTTCTCAACTTCCCATTGTGCTTTTTTGCTCAATTTCCTTCCCATGCAGATTTTCCTTACATAGCAGAGACACTCTGCATTGTCCTTCGAGCTAGTGATGCCAGGAAAAAAAGAAAGTGGACTTCTTACCTGTGGGTCCCAAAGAATTCCCAGGAGCGTTCACGTTGGGCAGGCTTAGGTCACAGCAGATGCCTCGACCAGCCACAGCAGCGGGGAGGAGCCTTTGGTCAGACTCGAGCCAAGAGCTTCTGCATGCTTTGGGTGAAGAGGGTTCTCCAGAGGAAGTGGAGGCTGTGTTGGCAAAACTGGGGGTGGCGGCGCAGGCTGAGCAGGGTCTCCACGCAAAGCCAAAGATCCCCTCCTGCCCGACTGAGGCCGGACAACATCTTCATTTCTTGCTCTCCCCAACTTCAAATAGTAGGCTGGAAATATCAGCCTGGTGTGGTATTTACACCTTTTATTTTCAAGGGACAGTTTTGAGCATCCTGCCAGAAGGGGGAAGGAGCACTGACAGCTCCCAGATGGGGAGACTTGAGGGGCCTGTGGAAAGAAACGTTCCGCCTCCTCAGAGCAGCTGCAGATCCCCACACACAGCGCCAGTTTTGACTTACTGGTTTGGGAAAATCTGAAGTTTGCTGAGATGTGCCATCAGCAAATCTTTAAGAAACTGTTCCCGTGTTGTCCAGTGGAAATGTAAACCGGTCCAACCGCTGTGGGGCAATGCACCAGGGCCCGTCACCACGACAAAGGCCTGGACCCCCTGACCGCCATTCCCTTCCTAGGATTTGCTTCTGTGGGTGTTCCCACCCATCCAAAATGACCTCCCAGAGTTACACAGTACCTTGTGTTATCTGTAACTGTAAAAGACGTCAGGAAATCCAAAGGCACATTGATCGGGAACAGGCAGATCTGTTATGGTGCATTCATATAATGAATCATGGGGCAGCTGAGAAAGTGAGTGAAAGACATGTGAGCAAATTAAATGTAAAAAGCACGGTGCAGACACCACACAGAATATGCTGCTTTTCTGTGAAAATGAGGGGAAGTGGATGGAACCTGTATTTGTGTCTGTGTGAAGAAAAGGGAGGAGGAGGACCGTGGCTCCTGCTGCAGAGGAGGGAGGGGCTAAGCAGATAGGGTACAAGTCAAGGGGGAGACACGGGCTTTTAGAATGTTTCCTACTTTCTGGACTTGGAACCACCTGAACCTACCCACCAGTTAAATACAAGACTAAGAAGGGCATGTTGGTCTGGAAAGCTGTAATTATTTGAATTAGAGACTAGGTACATACATAGCTTGAGGAAAGAAGTGGTTTTTCAAGGTGCCATTCCTTCGTTAATCCTTGGTAGAACCTGTAGGATTTGGGAGCAAACATGACTTTTAACAAGGGCCAGGCTTTCTCCAGATAGGGCTGTCACTCGGGGAGCGTGAGCATGTCACCCAGGACTCCAGGCCATCTCACAGTCACCACAGCAGACTTTATTTTGTCCACATACAAGCTGCCCCGAAGTCCTGACTATCGTCCAAACCAGCAGAGACCCTGAAAGGACCAGAGCAGAAGACTGCTGAGTCTCTACCTTCTGCTCTACAGGGCTTTTCATTTAAAGTGATTCCTTGTGAAGTTGACTATTAATTCCTGGAGAAGTGGCAAGAGATTAAATACTGTTTACCTTGGTATTAATATCGTGTGTCCTGACACGAGTGGCCTGGAGAGCCCACCGGATGGCACGTTGGAATTGCTGTGTGAATTGTGTGTGCTGCAGGGGAGGAAAGAGCCTGAGAAAGGAAGGTTAGGTGACTGCCTGGGTCATGCAGCAGTCTCAGGCCAGAGCTCAGCGTGGAGACTTGGCGCTCTTTATTCTCAGCCCAGGACTTCCCCATTAGGCCCTGTGTGTTCTCAGTGGATAACCTCAGAGCTAGTGTGAGGTAATGGCACTTCACACCCTGCTATCTCACAGCAAGTGGACAGCCCGCGGCGTGGCAGTGTCAGTGTGGAGGAAGATGAATGGACGGTGAGACTGACAAGCGGAGAATCTTGATGGCTGACGCTATTAGGAGCACATGCGCAGAGTTTAGGAAATTTAACCTCAGTGTTGCTGACTCACGTCTGGAATGTGGCATCAAGTTCTACGACTGATTTTTAGGTTTGATGTTGGCAAAATAGAGCTCATCACAGAGCCAGGATGGGAACACAAAGCTCCATATAGGAAAGACCCTGATTGTCATTTTCACGCAGAAGAATGAAATATGGCTTTTTTATTGAAAGGGCAGAATCTAGGTGTTCAGGGAGATCCATTTGGGCTTCAGAAAGATCTTGTAGTAGGACTTGGAGAGCAAAGGAGTTGGGTGACTACTTGGGTCAGCAAATGTCTAGGTCTCTGCTGCACAGACTATTGGCTTCTATGGAAGGGTCTGTGTGTTGGGCCATTTAAGATAGCTCAGTCTGGCCTGTAGCTTCAGGCTTTATTTTATTTATTCCTCGTGGTGCTGGAGATGGAACCCATGAGCCCCTACAGGATCTACTTCCAAGCCCAAGCTTTTGTGTTTTTACTGCTGCACTTCTGGGTCTCATTTTTGTTGTCTCCAGGCACAAAAGATTTGATTTGCGCCTTGTTTTGCTTTCTATGACTTTAGTCTTCAGGAAGAAAATTTTCAGTAGCTTTAATGATGGTCTTTTATGGATTTTTTTTTTATTGAGGTGGACTGCAGGTGTTTGAAGTCTTCTCCTTAGTACTTAATAGTTGAGAAGTTCACTTCCTGGCTGTAATGAAGGATTGCAGCAGAGAGACTGCAGTGTGGTGAGAAA
>PVIC010036861.1:7058-18472 GCA_004025085.1 Thryonomys swinderianus
ATATGATATGATATTGGGGTGGTGACTCACGCCCACCAGTAATCAGTACCACACCCACAATGCTGGGCATGGTGGCTCACACCTGTAATCCCAGCCCTTGGGAGGCAGAGGCAGGAGGATTGCTGAGTTCAAGGCTTGCCTGGGCTACATAGTGAGCTCAGGGCCAGCCTGAACTACAAAGTGAGACCCTGTCTCAAAAAAAAAAAAAAGAAGTCTGACAACTTCTTATGTGGTAAGAATGTTGAGCCATGTGGCTTCTAGTCATTGCTCATGAGTTGACAATGGAATAATCACTTTGGAGAGCCATCTAGAGTTAGCTAGTAAGGCTGAAGAAGCTCCAGGGACAGACTCTATGACCTGAAAGAAACTTTTGATAATATTCACAAGGAGAAGTGCACATGTTTATTGTGCATTTGTAATAGTAAAAAATGAAAACAACTCAAATGCTGACTAGCAAGAAGATAAATAAATCACGAATGTGGCATTTAATAGCATCAATGAGTTATGGAGCCAGGTGTGGTAGTGCATGCCTACAATCCCAGCACTCAGGAGGATTGCTTCGAGTTCAAGGTGAGCCTGTGTTACATAGTGAGTTCAAAGCCAGTCTAGACTATATAGCAAGACCTTGTCTCAAAAAACAAACAAACACTCAAACACCCTAAAAATCAGTCATGGGAAGAACAAAGCTAGCAATATGTAGGGTAAATTTTCCCAAACAGTACTAGAAAAATAGAAGATGCACCACAGTCTCAGTGTTATAGACAGCTAAGTTAGGCAGAAATATTACAGGCAGCCAGACAGGGCTGGGCCTTCAAGGGAGTCAGTGCAGAGGATAAGAACACACTACAACTGTGACTGAAGGTGCATTTGTTGGAGGCCAGGCCTCAAGATAAGGATGGAATGAGCAGGGCTGTGTGTCGTCACGAGGGATAAGCAACATACTATAACTGGTATTGCCTGGTCCAATAAAGTCTAGATAGACATCAGTTATACAGGTGGGTATTTATCTCTTCCTAAAAAAGTCCTGTTCTTTCCATGTACCATTACTGTGGGACCTGTTTCCCCACTGGATCAATACTTCCTAAGAGGCTACACTTGTAATCTTTTTTGTTTTTTTTTGAGACAGGGTCTTGCTTTGTAGTTCAGGCTGGCTCTGAGCTCACTATGTAGCCCAGGCAAGCCTGGAACTCAGCAATCCTCCTGCCTCTGCCTCCCGAGTGCTGGGATTACAAGTGTGAGCCACCACGCCCGGCACTGTATGTGGTATTGATGTCTGGTGGGCGTGAGTCACCACGCCCAGCATTGTATGTGGTTTCCAGGGATTGAACTCAGGACCTTGCGCTGGCGAGGCAGGTGCCAGAACCACTGAGCTAACCCTCCGGCCCAACACTTGTAATCTTTTTGGCTGATCATAGTTTGACCCACTTGTACCCATCTTGTGATTTTGTATCCACCTCATGATTTTGCTCTATAAAACTTATGAAAGTGGGGTCCATAACCCACTCTCGGGTACTCTCTTATCTCTATGGAGGTCTCTCTCTTTCTCTCTCTCTCTCTCTCTCTCAATAATAAGGAGCTCTCTTACTCCTGACCTCTGCTGTTCCTTAAAACTCCTTCTTTGATTCTGGGGAACACAAATTCGGCACATCTGACATCTAGCAGGTTGTGAGTAATATTTATTCTGCTCAACTCACCTAAGGTAGGAGGATCACTTAAGCCCAGGAGTTTGAGACCAGTCTGGACAACACAGAGACCCCAAATCAAAAAAAAAAAAAAAGCAATACTATATGAACATGAATATATGGAATATAAGTCAATCTATATAAAGATTAAAAACAAAACAATGTTTTATGTGTGAATATATGTATAAAATGTAAGTAAAGAAGATATGGAACTGACATGGAATTTACTATACTGGCTAAGTTTGGTGGTGGTAGGAACAGAAAGTGAGTAGGGATGGGACCCTGGAAGCTTCCATTTTTTTTTTGAGACCAGGGATCAAACTCAGAACCTCACATGTGCCAGGCAGGAGCCATGCCACTGGGCTACACCCCTGCCCCTTCAACAATTTATCTAAAAGCTGGTTTAAATTGTATAGGACCGGACATAGTGGTGGATATCTATACTCTAAGCACTTGGGAAGCTGAGGCAAGGGAATCAGGAGTTCAAGGCCAGCCAAGGTCACATAGTGAGGACTTGTCTCAAACAAACCAAACCAAAGTTTGGTGGTAGATATATGGCCATTTGTTATATTATTCTTTCTTTCTTTCTTTTTTTTTTTTTTTTGAGACAGGGTCTCACTCTGTAGTTCAGGCTGGTGCTGAGCTCACTATGTAGCTCATGCTAGCCTTGAACTCACAGCAATCCTCTGCCTCTACCTCCTGAGTGCTGGGATTACAGGTGTGAAACACTACACCCAGCTGATATATTATTCTTTATGCCATTAAGTTTTATCTGAAATAGTTAATGAAAGGAAAAATATATAGAAACATAGTGCTAATAATATGACCATAAACATAAACAAAAGGCCAGGATTTTTTTTTTTTTTTGAGTCAGGTCTCGCTTTGTAGTTCAGGCTGGCTCTGAGCTCACTATGTAGCCCAGGGAAGCCTTGAACTCAGCAATCCTCCTGTCTCTGCCTCCCGAGTGCTGGGATTACAGGTGTGAGCTGCCACGCCCAGCACTGTGGTATGTGGTTACCAGGGATCAAACTCAGGACCTTGTGCTTGCGAGGCAGGCGCTGAAACCACTGAGCTAACCCTCCGGCCCAGGATTTTTTTTTTTTTCTTTTTGACATGGAGTCTTGCTATAAGTTCAGGCTGGCCTTGAACTTGCTATGGAGCCCAGACTGACCTCAAACTCATGGTGATCCTTTTGCCCTAGCCTTCCAAATGCTGGGATTACAAGCATGCACCACCACACTGGATTTAACGCCAGGATTTCGGATTACATATAAGAACGCTGAGTATGTTCATACATAGGACAAATGAAGCCGAAAATGTCTTAGAAGTTGCTCACCTTGGCATTCCCTTCACCACAAAGACTTTGTTGGAATGCTGCTTTTCCAGTTTACTCATCACCTCATAGAGACTATGGTTCAGCTAGAGCCAGAAAAGAAAGAAAGAAAGGATGCTAGCTAGCCACATAGTAGCCCAAGATGGTCTTCTCCTTCAGACCGCTTCCCAAAGTAAAAATGGTTCCTCTTCCAATTTTGACCAGTAATTTCTACTCATCTCTCATGGATTAGCATCCAGTATTCTGAGTCACTACTCTTCCTTCCACCATGCTTGCTCTTGGCATCCTAAGCTCTACCTCCTCCATTAAGACTGGCAGCTCTCTAGGCTGGGCCCATAACTGTTCAATTTGACATTCCAGCTCTTCTCAGATGATCCAGGGAATGAAAATTCATCTTACTGTTAACTAGGCAACTAATAACTTAGTAAAAAACTGTGGAGGGGAACATGTGTGGCTGTGTGCGAATACTGTCATGGCAAGGCGTCCTGGACTCCTGAGTAGAAAAGGCCATACAGGGTCGTGTTATATGGCTGCCTGTCACTGACAGGAGAAGTCCTGTCCCAGTCCAACCGCCTACAAAATTGGCTTACGCTTAAACAGCCTCTTCTCCATTCCTCAACAAAAACAGGGATTTTATGACTTGATTCCCTATTTTACTGTTCCTTTCTCTGGCCAACTCATTATTCATTCTGAAGCTTGAGTTTAGATGCTCTTAGTTATCAAGGGAGATGAAAGGGCCCTCTGATAAGAATATATATAAACTTCAATATATCAGAGCCTGCCAAAAAATGTATACATCAGGAAAAGAAAAACTTGTATAAATATTTTAATACTAAATTTATTGGGGGTATCACGAGATTAAGATAGGTAACCCTTGGCCTCTACAATTATAAGAGATGCCAAGAGCAAGCAAAGCAGTGGCCATTAGCTTCCAGACATTTATTAGTACAGAGAACTACTTGAGTGTGTATACTTTTTTTGGTGGTGTCTCCCCATTAACATAACATAATATAACACAAAATAACGTAACTTATGTTGAATAAAGATCAACCCAATCAGTCAAGTGCTATTATCTCATAATGAAATAAAACTAAAAATCTGTGGAGCCAATATGGAGGTATAAAGAAGTTAAGTAAATCAGGGTAACTTTTCTATTCACTGAACAAACCTACTGTTAAGTAGCCACTTGATTCTCACCTTGCTCATCTCCCGGTAGAAGACATCCCTCAAGTTGGAAATATTCTGGAAGACGGTCACATAACAGCCAATACGACTATTAGGAAATAAGACAAGAAACAGAGATAGTAAAGGAGGTTTTTATGTGAACTACAAGGCAGAAACTAAGTCAAAACTAGCAACTCCCAGACCCCAACATCCTAGACTCAGATGTTCTACTTATGTATTCAGCAGAGCCGGACCAGGCATACACCTGATTTTTAGGAACACCAAAGGCCAGGGGAGGCAATACCAGGACAGAGGGACACCAATGTTTAACAGATCTCTGGCTCACAAAGCTACGTGATTCAGGCTCTTAACAAGCCTGCCTACCCTTTTAATGTGGTACTGGCGATTTAATCTAATGCCTTGTGAATGCTAGGCAAGCACTCTACCTATCCCTCATGAAATGCTTTGAAAAAACCTTTTAGAAGGGTACATGTAAGGCCATAGAATTGTAATTATTATAGGTAGTTACTCTTGGAGCCAAGTGTGGTGACACACATCTGTAATCCTAGTACTTGGGAAGCTGAGACATGAAGATGGTTGTGAGATCAAGGCCAGCTTGGGCCACATGGTGAGTTCAAGGTCAGGCTGGACTACACAGTGAGACCTAGTCTCAAAAAAATGTAAAAAAAAAAAAGTTGGGAAAGTTTATACTTAAAGAAACTAAATTAAAAAAAACTGAATCAAGTTTTAATTCTATTTTACTTGAGTCATATAATTAATGTTGCAAAAAATACATAGTCATGAAAAAGGCTCTAAAATACATACAACGATTAACTTCAAGTAACAATACCAACTATAACTGCATTAAAATATATCTTATACAATGAAAATAAGATATGAGTAGAGTTTATGCCTAGACCCAGATTTCTCTTCCAGTGTGGACAATTTAAATCTAAAAACACTTCCTTGTTAAGCAAAAACATAATCAGTAATGTAAATGATCATCCCATGACTAATCTATGTACATCTAGGTGTTCATATGAAGCAAGCTTGTTTAAAACAACGCACAGTTGAGCATGAAATAAGATCCCATGGTGCTCATGTTGCCAGTTTGTTAAGACCTCCTGGCCAAGAAGCACCTTGTCTTCATACCCAGAAAATCTGGAAGGACAAGGATGGTTATCTCTGAATTACAGGTGAAGAAAGCAGGCGCTGAAGAGATAAGGTGTCTTGCCTAATATCACACGGCAAGTTAGTGGCAGTGCACAGGCTACATCCCATTCCTGGGTCTCGGCTTTTTTCATGAGGTGGCACAGCTGGGCTGCCAGGTAGTCTTGGCCTCCACTGGCCCAGGAGCATAGCACTTCCCCGAATCTCAGCTATTACCTGTTATAAAGCACAGGCAGTTCCTCCAGTAGCTCCTGGTTCAGGTCTTCAAACACGAGCTGGGCTTTGTTGAACTCATCCTCTGCCTAGGTTGTACAGGAGACAAGACAACCGCACTTAATCCTGAACCCATGGCTAGAGGCTCCTTTGTCCTCCACCTGGTGTTGGGCACTGGGCTTATTTGGAGGCTGATTCTGCTCTCCTCCTCCAGACTTCCCCGTCCTCAAGACTCTGACTATGCTTACACCACAGGTGTCAGAAAACCCCCTAGCACTTCCTTCAGGACACTGGATGCTGAATTTATCATTTCTTGCACCCATCTTGATCCAGCCACCTGGCACCTCTCTGGGGTGAGGGAGAGCAGGAAAGTTTTTTCACCTTAGCAATCTTGGCCTCATCTTTCTTCTTAGCATTCTGCACTGCCTCCAGGTGGTGTCGGGCACTGTCATAGTCCACAAGTTTCCGACCCCGCTTGGCAATCCTCTCCTAATCCAGAGTGGTGAGAAAGGGTGGGATATTCAGTTCTCAGTGGCCAGGATGGAGGTAACAGAATATCACGCAGAGGGGCAAGGTTTTGGTGTCCTATTATCAAATTTCACTTTTTAATATGGTTTGTTGCCCCAGGGACCTTCCTTACTGTCTCAGAATGAGGATTCTCAGATGGAGACAGTAAGGGGCACTCCTATGGGGGATGCAGAATCACAGTTAAATTTTAGTATTTCCTATGAATCCATTATAAATTGATACAGCCTGTAGGAAAAACAACCTGGAAAACATTAGATTAAAAGGAGCTTTGGGTCTTCATCCCAAATCTGTCATTCATTAGCCCTGTGGCCTATGGAAAGAGGCCTACATGTGCCCTCCCTCCTATCTCTTTTGGAGCTCCTGTAGCCTTTTCTATGCTTTCCACAATAATTATTTTAAAGACCAAATGTTGAATATAAAGTCCTCTAAAACTGAAGTACAGTGAGCAGTGGCAGAAAATCTGCTCCATCTCATCCAAATCAGGTTATATCAGGGAAAGGTAAATTCTGTCACTGGCCCCCCTCATCTTCTCAATCACAGAATTTGAAAAGATCTAAGTGATTATCCTGCCCAACTTCCTATATGATACATGAAGCTCCTCTATAATATCTAATGTAGAAATAATTTACCTTCTGCTTAAACAGAGAACAACTACCTTAGTGTATATTTCATTTTGAAAAATCAATCTCTCTGTCTCTCTCACTGGGGATTAAGCCCAGGGAGTTTTTATTTCGAGGTTTTACTGAGTTGCCTTGGCTGGCCTTGACCTTGGCATCTTTCTGTTCTCAGCTTCCCAAGTAGTTGGGATTACAGGTATATGCTACCGCATCTAACCGAAACTTAATCTTTAACATAAGTTTGGGGACTGGTGATTTAACTCAGTGGTTCTGGCATCTGCCTGGGTAGTGCAAGGTCATGAGTCCATCCCTGGTACCACATACCACAATGCCGGGTGTGGTGGCTCACACCTGTAATCCCAGCACTTGGGAGGCAGAGGCAGGAGGACTGCCCCAAGTCCAAGCTTAGCCCGGGCTACATAGTAAGTTCAGGGCCAGCCTGAACTACAAAGCGAGACACTGTCTCAAAAAACAAAAAACATAAATTTGGAAACTTGAGTTTGTCTATCTCTAATTTCTTCCTCTTAATCTAAAATCAGCATTGTGCCAAACAGATGTTTCATAAATTTAATTGAATAAATGGCTAAATTCTAATTCTGCCCCCTAGCAGAATCAGAACAGGCTGAGTTCCTTTTCTCTTACAGTTTCATGTATTTGAAGTTTCCTCTTCTTTCTTCCCATCAGCTGTTTCTCACATCTAAAAGGGATGCCCTGACTCAGATTTTATTGACTGATCTACTAAGCTCAAGGCTAGCTCACTAAAATCTAAGTTTAAACATTTGATGCCACCTTTAACCTTCCATTCTAACCTCTGTCCAATTCTCAACATTAATCCTTTTCCTAACCTATGTAACATCATTCCTTACCATGGGCTATACTGTTCCTTATAATGTCTAACCTGAACATGTTTTCTAACTGGGGTCTGGGTCATATACAACCTACTTTCTATTCCGTAAATCAAGTACCTTAATCTCACTGAACTGAGATACATAGTTTTCCATGGTCCTCAAAGCCTGGTCAGCCAATTTCTCTTCATAGTCTTCCCAAAGGAGATCATTATTCTGTAGGATAGACACAGAGGCTGGTGAGGGCTCAACTTCACTTCTCAGTAATTGCCTACCTGGGAAGTACCCACAATTCTCCCTGCAGAAAAAAACTCCTTTTGTAGTATGTGCTTAGAATATCTTGTTGGATTCTGGGGAAGAGTTGGAGGAAGCAAAGAGACATCCCTACCCTGAAGAACTGCCTTATAGGAGACTAGATATGTATTTAGCGATGAAGGCAGGAACTTATGACCAGAGTCCTAGATGCTACAGCTTAGAATGTAGGGAAATTTGAGAGTAATTAACTGAATAAGGTTAGTGTCCCAAAAGAGCCAATCTTCAGGAGCTAAAACTTTCCTAAATTCTTAAAGAGGGAAGAAGGTCAAGACCAGGGGAATCTAGATAAGGGAAAACTTACTTAACTCTTAATGTTACTGCTTCTTCCCACTACCCAGTCACTTGACGCTATATAAATAGACAAAGAGATTCTTTGTTTCCCAATTTTCTTGGATTGAGAAGCTCAGCTGAGACTGACATCAGTCCACAGGTACACGGTGAAGAGTCACAAAGCCCAAACTACTCTTACCCCTACGATGGCCTTCAGTTCCTCATGCCCATCCCACTCGCTGTTGTAGATCTCCTGCAGTGTCTCTGACACCTTCTTTGAACTTTCATGCATCACTGAAAAAAAGAACTCAGTCTTACCATCAAATTTTCCACGAGATACTCTGATGTAATCACATGGGTGGCTTAGGAGGACAAATTGAGAAGGGTAGGTTATCAGTGAGGGAAGCTGGATACAGTTGGGATAGGAAATACTGTTCCTCTTAGGCCCAGAGAGATCCACGAGTGAAGGGCGAGCAAGTGTAAAGTGCCTTTGTTGGTTGTCTTTTCTACCTCTTGACCTCTCAGCATCTGAACAAATGCCCTCTGGATTCCCCTGCGCTCTAATACACACCTTTGACTGCACTGAGGAAGTTCTTCAGGTCCTTGTACAGCCTGTGGCCTTCTGTCTGAAAGGGAAAAGTAGCTTTAGGACTAAAGAGATATATTTTAAAAGATGCTTTAGAGATCAAAGTTGAAAAGTATATCAAATACGCACTCGTTCCTTGAAATTCTTGAAATACAATTGTTAAAAATTAATCTTTACCTGGGGCTGGAGGGTTAGCTCAGTGGTTCTGGCGCCTGCCTTGCGAGCGCAAGGTCCTGAGTTCGGTCCCCGGTAACCACATACACTGCCAGGCGTGGAAACTCACGCCCACCAGCAATCAATACCACATACCACAGAGCCAGGCATGGTGGCTCACGCCTGTAATCTCAGCACTCAGGAGGCAGAGACAGGAGGATTGCTGAGTTTGAGGCTTGCCTGGGCTCCATAGTGAGCTCAGAGCCAGCCTGAAGTACAAAGCAAGACCCTGTCTCAAAAAAAAAAAAAAAGTTATAGGTCAACTTTTAAGCTAGACAATTGTTAGAAGTTTCACTGCACTGGGGTGTCTTCTTTCCTCTGTTTTCCTCCCATACAACAGGAGCTCATACCCAAGCTCTTTTGCTGAAATTTAAGTGTCTTGTATCTGATGCTATTTATGGCAGTGATGGAGAACCTTTTAGAGCTTTCGGTGGTAACACACAGACTGCTGTGGCATGCATGCCATAGTTTCACCACCACTGATCCACAGGATCCTCTGGCTCGCACTCTGCTGCTGCCATCTTCTGCAAGGCAAGGCCTCTTCCTTCTTCGGATACTCACACAGACACCCCGTGCACCACCATCTTGGGCCCTGCTTCACTTTACCCTTCTATCAGTCGCCTGCTTATAGGTCCCCAAGAGGTTACCACTGATTTGGCTTCTGTTCATCCTGGTGCCTTCCTCTACAGCTCTACCATCTATCCCTGCTTCTATCTTTGCTCTTTTGTCTCAGTTCTATTTTTTTTGGCCCAAACACCCAAATGCAGAATATGTTTCCTCTTTCTAAAAGAGAGAGAGTGCACCTGTAGACCCAGGCATTCAGGAGTCTAAGGCAGGGAGATCAGTTGAGCCCAGAAGTTTAAGGCCAGTACTGGCAACAAAATGAGACCCTGTCTCAAAAAAAAAAAAAAAAAAAAAAAAGGGAGACAAGTGGCAGGTGGCAGGAAAGGAAGGTATCACTTAAGAGTTAGAAATTCAAATCTCCACCTGATAACCAAATGCTTTTATTATAACTCCAACATGTGTTGTTTCTTATTGTTTCTTAAATACCTCTATGCACAGAAACTAGTAACCTGTTCCCTGAGAAGCAATTGCTTCATTTGTTCATTTCTCTTGAGACAAGCTCTTACCATGTAGCTCATGACCCTCCTTCTCCAGCCTCCCGAGTACTGGGATTACAAGTATGCATCACAATGCCAGCCATAACTTCACTTTTAAATAGCCCTATTAGAACTTTTGCCTATTAGTCTTAGGTTGTTCTTCTGTACCCACAGAGTAGATCTCATTTCTCCTCCACACATATTTGAAGATAACTTTCAGCATACATTTTTTCTCATAGAGTACTCCACAGAGCTCACCTTGTTCAAAACAGACCCGTTCAGGGGATGGAGTATTTGAAAACAAGGTATATTGGGCTGGAGATTTAGCTCAAGTGGCACTGAGCCAACCTTGGACGCACAAAGTCTGAGTTCGATCCCCAGTACTGCAGATAAATAAATAAATAACAAGGTATGTTATAAAGTATATTATGAAATACTTTATTTTTCTTGTACTTGTTTACCACTAGACAGGCAATTAGTCATATCAAAAGTATAAAAAATTATGAGCAAAAAAATGAAAATTCGGAAAATCATATCTAATGACTTAAAAATTTTCCCTGGGAGAAAGGTCATTATTTAATTTTAGCAGCAGAAAACCTAGGTTTAAATAAACAAAGCAAATTGGGATGACTGTTTTAATTATCTTCTTGCCTCCCAAGTTCACTTCTAAGCCAGTCCAAATTTCTGAACATACTTCAGGTTTAAAGTCCCTCTCAAACGGCTGAAGCCAGGTTGAAAGGCTACAAGGACACAGAAAGCACTGAAGGAGCTGAAAGCACAGTCAGAGCTGGAACAAGTCTGATTGTGCAGTGTATCACAGCAAGGAAGGACCGAAGAGAACATCAGAGAAATGATCAGCAAAGAGCTGATGCTGCAGGGGGATCTGAATGCAGGAAAAATCAGGAATGCCCCTGCACTTGGTAAATGGAGGTCACTAGCGACACTGAGAAAATATTTTCAGTATGTAACGGTGGCAGTCCATTTACAAAATTCAGAAACAGAATTCACTGGGAGGGATGTCTCGCTTCCTTCTTCCTTTTTATTCACATAAAAGTCTAAGATGTTAAGTGATTTTGTACACAATGTCTTTTATCTGATTTTTTTTTGAGGGGTACTGGGGCTCAAACATAGGACCGTGTGCTTGTGAGGCAGGTGCCAGCAGTCTTTTAAACATGGATATGGTGATACACACCTGTAATCCCAGCATTTGGAGGCTGAGGCAGGATCCTGTGAATTCAAAGCCATCCTGGGCTGCATAGTGAGTTTAAGGCCAGCCTGAACTACACAGTGAAACCCTTTCTCAAAAGTCCAAATTAAATAAACAAACAATGATGAATATGACAGGTATGTTTGTGAGTTTTTAAATTGTGACAATAAA
>PVIC010036862.1:0-18346 GCA_004025085.1 Thryonomys swinderianus
CATGGAGAAGAATATATTGGGAATTACTACTGGGGAACAGAATCCATCTCTAATTAGGATAATTTACTTTTAAAAAGTAATGTGAATTGACAGCACCTGCCTGGCTACATTTCAGAACTGGTATGAAAACATGTCTTCTATACTTACTCTCCAGGAATGGGATTAGCTGATATTCAGTAAACGTGGGGAAAGTCACTTGTCTTCTTATTTCACATGTCATTGAATCACTAGGAAATGAACCGTTAGAACTATCTCCATTTTAGACCAGATACAGATTATGATGTCTTAGTTACTTTCTCTTGTTGCTAAGAAAAAAAGTAGTTGGCATCCAAAGTTAGAGGGAAAGGTTGATTTGGCTCACAGTTTGTAGAGGTTTCCTTCTATAATTGGCTGGCTCCACGGCAGAGTGGCACATGGAAGAGGAGCAACAGTTTATGGAAGGGGAAGACAGCAAAATAAAGGGAGCAAAAGACTTCAAATGCATCTTTGTCCCCCCTTTTATCTTATGCAGACTACTCAAAGCAGGCAGCAGTCGCATCTTTCATCCTAGTGCCCTTGATCCTACACTACACCATGAGTCCTTTCCCACGTCACACACTTTAGATCCAGCCTCCTTGAAAAAGCCCCACCTGTGACTCTGTGATGCTTTCGAAGGACATCTAAACACAGGCCATAACACCAGAGATACTCAATTTTAAGATGCTAAAATATGTTCATTTTTTTTTAATGTGCTAGAAAGACTTTGTAAGTGGGAAGAATGGAAATACCTGGGACCATAGATTGGACTGAAGTACATTAAGACTGAAAAGGCCATAGTGTTTGTCAGTCACGCTGACAACACACTTGTAGTCAACTTCTTCACTCTTGTAAACAACACAAATCAATGGCATATTGGGAAATATTGTTTAAGCAAAGCTCCAAGGTGCATTTGCGCTGAGTTTTTCCTTGTCTAGATGAATGAACACAAGTAACAAGAGATGAGACATCCTAGCTGCAAGGTTTCAAATCATGAACTTTTATGTTTCTGTCTTCAGTTCCACTTGCAAGGTGGTCAGTCCTTTTCTGAACTTATTTTCTTATCAAAACTTCTCAATAGCAGACAATAGAAACGGATGCATAGAGCTGCTGACCTCTTTTCTAATCTCCTGGGATATATCCGCAGGTAGATTGGATAATAATAACTCTGGCTGAATCATCACTCTTACCTTGAATTTGTACGATGAATACTTCACATTCTTCTCAAGAGCCAGTGGGACCGTGGAATAAAGGTCACTTCACAGAATTCCCGCCATGGGAGTGTCTAGTGTTTCCACAACCAGAGAACCACAGAAAGTCCTCATAAGGGTACTGTCTAGAGGAGCTATGGGGACTGAACTTCCCCTGAGACAGTGGGTATTATTTAGCCATAAAAATAAAATTTTGGCAATAGTAGAAAAATGGATAGGTCTGACCATTGTCATGTTGAGTGAAACAGGGAGATTTAGAAAGAGAAATACAGTATCACATGTTCTCAATATGTGACATCTAAAAAAGATATAGACGGGAGTCTACTACTAGATAAAAGGACAGGAAGAAGGAGGAGGATAAGTTTGTGTAAGGGCAGGGTACAGGGACTTAATCAAAATACATTATACACACTGAATCCCTGCAAAGATATTTGAAAAAAGGGGGTACAGGGATGAAAGAGGTCATGGTGCTAAATGGTTAAAAGTGTTAACATGTGTTAAAGTGGAACCTATTAATCTGTATAACTAATATGCATGAATAAATAGAGGGGAGAAAAGGAATTAGATAAAAACTGTTATATATAGCACTTTTTGCAAGTAGTAAGATTAACTTATAGTGCATGATACTAAAGTATACAGTATACAGTGTACAGTGCTCCAGGCAGTGGTGGAAGAACTTTATTTGTATTGGCTCATTGGACAGCTAAAACAATAGCTCACATTTTATAAAAGAGGAAACTGAGACAGACAGCCCATCGGTTATGCAGCTCTAGTAAGAGTAGAAATAAAGATGTGAATAACAGTGAAATGGGAAAGAGCTGACTATAAAAATGTGGCAGAGAAACAGATCATAAGAATACTAGGAAAAGGGCCGGAGGATTAGCTCAGTGGTTCCGGCACCTGCCTCGCAAGTGCAAGGTCCTGAGTTTGATCCCTGGTGACCACATATAATGCTGGGCATGGAGACACGCCCACCAACAATCAACACCGCATACCACAATGCCGGGCGTGGTGGCTCACGCCTGTCATCCCAGCACTCGGGAGGCAGAGATAAGAGGATTGCTGAGTTCGCGGCAGCTTGCCTGGGTACCATAGTGAGCTCAGGGCCAGCCTGAACTACAAAGCGAGACCCTGTCTCAAAAAGCAAAAAAAAAAAAAAAAGAATACTAGGAAAATACTAGCTGAAGAGATTATGGGAGTCCACAAATAATCTATATGCTCAATGATGGTTATTTTCAGAATTATCTTTATTTTTATTTTTTCAAAATGGAAATATGGAAAATGGAAATATCCTCTTATGCCAAATGAATTCTTTATCATTAAAATTAGACAAAATTAATCAGATTGACTTTATGTCTTGAGACATAAATAAATATCAGAAACAAGGCAAAGGTTTTAAAACTATATTTTTAAAATACATCATGTGTGTTTAAGTATGATTAAACAAATCTAACTCCAGTATTTTCCATCACCACCAAAATATAATACACATATTTTCCTTTACCAATGATGTTTGTAGAATTCCTTCAAATATTCACACTGAGGAAGACAGAAGTCTAATATACTCATTAATGTTACCTGTGGAGAAAGAGCTTTCAAAATATATTGGACATAAATTCATTTGATGAAGAGACCTAATATTTTAATGGACACATTACATTACAAATCACTCAGTACTGGGAATATTTGGATATTTAATAAAATATCTAGTGACCTCTGTCTTTAAAGGGTGTAAAAGTAGAAGAATACTTGTTTGCAAAATACATAATTAAAAAAAATAATAAAGATCTGAAGATCTCACTGAAGAGAAAGGAAATGCAGAGAAACATAAACTACATTGTGAGTTTTTAACAGGGCCCGTTTTCTGCTTTTTCATGTCAAAGATGGTATAAAGCAGATGCTATTGTTTTCCCAAGAAAAGTTCCACTTCCGTATGCTACTGCCTTTCTCATCTTCTCTGGAGAATAGAAAAAAACAAAACAAAACAAAACACCTTATTTTTGTGGTCCTGACAACGTCTTTGGCAAAATGCAGGAAGCTTCTTTCCCAGATGCTTTAAGAAATTTCACCGCAAATTTGTTGCCTTAAGTTTGATCGTGTCTATAGTCCCCAGAAGTCTGGTTGATCGGCCCAGCCATAAGACCATCACCCTGGCAAGAAGGATGGAAGTACTGCGACCTGTGAGGTTTCCACCTTGGGACCGAGATACATCCTCTGAGCCGCAGCGTGAGTGAGCGGCGCAGAGCTCTCTGTGGAGTCAATCTCAGTGTAATCTAGAAACGGCTCTGGAAATAACCCTGGGTCTGGAAGTTTTCCATGACAACCATCATCTACTATCTGACATTCATACGCGCTTGGTAGCTGCTTAAACTCTATGCTTTGCTTGCTTGAAGGCAGCTGTATAAATTTCAGGAATGTTGTGAAAATCTGCTTGGTCTGGCGTATCCCTGGAAAACAAAGCGCGTTTCAGAGACAGAGACACCACAGGACTCTAAGCGTAGCTCCAAATGTCTCCTGACGGAAGGAGAGACACAGGACAGTATTTCGAAAGTGAGAGCAGGCTCTAGGCTGGGAGTCAAATCTCTGCTCTAATTGAAGTTTTGGGGTTCCAAGAAGGAACCCAGCACAAGTGTTGATGGGCTAAAGAAAGATGCAGATAGAAGATGCCAAATACGTCCTTCGCCAACTTATTATTTCCCTGCTCAGGTTAGCCCAGGTCCATGTTTATGGAAAAATGAACAGTAACTGATGATAACCATGCTTTCCTTTTGTGACATGGTCTCTGGCTAAGATTATCTCTCTTGAGTATTTATTCATTTAAGTAATGGTTACAATCATATTCATAAACACTCTTCCCATACATCCTTAATTCCTCTGTCATCTCCAAATGGTAAGACAGAGAAAAGGGCGGGGGGAGACAAGTGGAAGAAAAGCAGAAGTGATTCCTAAAATACTCTTCAGCAAAGGAAATGAAATAAATGGCATCCATATGCTTCCAGATTGTTGAGAATTTCAAAGTCAGAATGCATAAAAACCTATAAAACTGGGTGGGACGACTCTAGACTCTTCCCCTTTCTGAACGAGGGTGTGGGATTATAAATATATTATGAATATTTTGAATATTTCTGTTGCTCCACATTTTGAGCCCTACCGTAAGAAGGCGGGATTAAGCAAAGTTTTCTTGGGGCTGCTACCTCATGAAATCCTTGATCCATGTAGGCCAGCTCAGAAGTTTTACTCACACTTCTTTAACTCAGGCATTCCACATGCAGGAGCTTCTTTTTAAAAAATTTTCAGCACAGGGGACTGAGCCTCAGGCCATCACAATGGGCTACTTCTGGGTCTCTTTTAAGTTTTATTTTGAGGCAGAGGAGAAGTTTACTTAGGTAATTTGGGTGCAAACTTACAGTTTTCCTCCCTCAGGCTACCAGAGGGCTGGGCTCATAGGTGTGAGCTACAGTAACTGACAGAAGCCCCCACGTTTATGCCACAGTTACCACGAGGGTTATATGTGGCAAATTGCATATTGATGATTATAAGTTCAGCCTAGATGTGACAGACTTTACTTCTGTTGATGTCCCCAGGCTAGTATGCAGCTATCTTTGCCATTCAAGGGGAACAGGAGCACCCCCTCCCACTTCCTTAACTACAATGTTTTAGGGAACAGCATTATTGACCATTCTTTTAAGCAAAATGTATTTCTCTTATAACTAATATAAAAACACTGTGGCTCATAAAAAAGACTCCTTTAGCCTTGAACTGAAAATCTTTATTCTGTACATAGGGCAAGGTAGTTCAGAGACTTGATTTTCTAACTTGTAATATATTAGAAAATATTTTAAGAGGTAGAAGTGCTTTATGGTATGGACTAGTTTATTACTACAATTGCCATAACCAACATCACAGATGTGGTGGTTTTCACAACAGAGATTTATTTCGTACAGCTCTGATCCTACTATAATACATTTCTTCAGGGTGTCTTTCTGTGTCCTGTAGGTGGGTGTTTACGGCCAGGGCTTGTGTAGTGTCCCTCTGTGTGCATTTGTGGGCTAATCACTTCTTTTTTATACAGATATTCATCCTACAGGATTAGGGTCCACACTATTGATCTTGTTTTAACTTAAATCACCTCTTTAAAGGCCCTTCATCAAATATGGTCACATTACAATCTGCTGGCCATATATCCTTGTGGTTTTCTAAAACTTTCCAGTCAATTTGCTGTTAATGAGACTTGTTCTCACCAATCAGCTAGGTGAATGAGGGGTGTGTGTGTGTGTGATGAAACAGCAGTCTAATGAAGAAATAGGAAGCAGCAAGTCTGAAGGCCTCAAAGAGAATGAGAGGGTGGGTCATGCCGGGAAGCACAGTGGAGAATGGTAGGAGCAGAAAGTAGAAGATGAAAGAAGGTGGAGCGCGGAGCCTGCTAGAGGCTCTTTACTTTATCTGTCTCTGTGTTGGGCAAATACTATAGAGGAGGGGAAGGGATTGATCGCTGATGGCTGTGTTGAGAATGCTTCTTAGGAAGGCCATCGAGACAGCTGTCACAGTGGTTCTAGGAGCTCTACCCTATTATAGCTAATACGAAAACATTGAAAAATGCCAGTGAATTTTAATGGGCAACATGTAAATATTATAGCATTAAGTTTCCCCATTATGGTTAGCAGCATTACTGATAATTACATGTTGAACTGAC
The DNA here is from genome assembly GCA_004025085.1 of Thryonomys swinderianus. Lineage (NCBI taxonomy): Eukaryota > Metazoa > Chordata > Mammalia > Rodentia > Thryonomyidae > Thryonomys > Thryonomys swinderianus. The sequence continues at coordinate 5,920 of PVIC010036862.1, forward strand.
CCCAAAAAATTACTTTCCAAGTTTTTATTTTTCTAACCAACACTCATCAGGTGTACAGAGTAACTAATATGTAGGTGTATTATTTACATATTATATTATTTATCTTTGTAAGAATGACACATCTTTAGCAATACACAAAACTATAAACACAAATTTATAACAAAGAAAGAGCTAAATATGCTGCCTTGTGATGTATTCTGGCAGCTTCTTTCCAAGATACCCTGTCTTGTTTTTGGAAATGTTAACCTCAACCATCAATGCTACTTATTAGAATTCTTTATCCTTCCTTTCAAGGCAATATTTTCCTGTGGACCAATCGTATTTCTGTGTTGCTTCATAAAGTTTAATTCCTAAAAGAGAATTTTAATACTTTTCCACCTTCTCTTGATTTCTGTACATATTTTAAGTGAGACCTAACACTTCCAATCCATATGTCTTTTTCAATAAATATGGGGAACGAAGCCTCCTATAGAAGCATTATCCACATGTGTAAAGAAAACTTGTAATTTGGATATTAACATTATTAGTCTTCTCGAGTAGGAAAGAAGCTTGCAGGTTACCTGACATGAATAAAAGAAATGCTAAGATTGGTGACATAAAAGTTTAAATAAGGCCTATGGATTGCAGGACTGGTTTCTGTAGTAGGAGCATCAGCATAAACCTAAAATTTGTTAAAAATGTATGTTCTTGGACTGCTCCAAAGACCTGCAGAAGCAGAGGTGTCTATGGTGGAGACCAATAATCTAAACATGAACTATATTGGTGGTGCTTCCAACTCCTGATAAGGGTGCTGGAGAATTCTACAAGAATAAATTTTCAGAATTCAGGAAGGCAGAAGACTATGTATGACTCTCAGCATTTGTTCAGGTCTGAGGAAACAGGGCTCTTTTGGAAGACAATGTGGAACAGAACCTTTATCTTGTAGGAGGAAAAGACACTGCCGGGGCACAAGTCCATGAAGGACAGATTGACCCCTTCGCTGTGAATGCAAGCACCCATCTGAAGACTAAGCTGTATACTTACACTGGTGACCAATTCTGCTCAAGGCCAGAATAGATGAACAGATTAAGTTGAAGAACCAAAGAACCATTGTATTAAATGCTTAAACACTGTGCTCAGTGTTAGTGTCTACAGGTATGAACAGGCGTGACTGTTTCCCATGTACTGCAAGCACATACCAACAAAATTTTTGCAAGTGGTATAATAGTAGATAAATGAGAAATGGTCTTTACCAAATCTATGATAATGCAGAAAGAAATGAAACTGTAGCAGAGGGTTGCATAATGTATAGAAAAATGTTTCCATATATATGCATATTTTTATGTATAGCTAAGTGTAGATTCAGAAGGGTACATTTGGTTTGTTTGGAAAATGATGGCACTCAGGGTAGGTTTCTCCCTGGATTACTACAGCACATTCATCTCCCCGAGAAATAGTGCAGGAGTGCTCTTTGGTGAAGAAGATAGATGGTACTCACAGGGTATCCTGGGTACTCACAAGGTGCGGTTGAGCCAGAAGGAAGCTTAACCCTTAATTGTATCCATTTCAATGATTGTTAAAGATTCCCACAGAGGACAGTGAAATTTTTCTTGAACCACCCGAAAACTGTGATCAGTTGGAACTGGTCACTGTGAAGTATGGTGCCTGAATTAAGATTAAAGTTATATGGGTAAGAGCTATGATATTAGTCCTCTATTCTAACCTGACTGTTGCAGATGGAGAAAACTCGATAAGTGGTATTGAACTCGAGGAAATGAAAAAATATTCACTTTTCTGAAGCTGGATAGAATAAATTATCTTTTATTTATTTTCTGTGTAGCTTGTTTTGTGAAAGTTTCAGAGGACCTCTTTGGGTGCATTTGAAGGGAAGGGTTCAGAAAAGTTAGTTTTTAGTCTGAATCCATGCCAATATTTATGAATTTCAATCCTTTCTGATGAATGTATTTGTATATAAACTAGAAGCATGTATGATTGTTTTAACTGTCATACTACTGACAAAGAAGAAATTGTCTCAAAACTGTGAAATACTTATCGAGATAAATGCAAACCCCAGGATCAAAATAAAGCAACTACTACCACCAACTGCTAACTAAAAATATGGAAAAAGGTAAGTTGAAAAAAGTTATCCTATCCTTCCATGTTGTTAGCTTATCTTTTTATAGTGCTCCTTGAAAATAATTGAATGCATATGCATGCATATATCTCAATATCAATTTATATATGTATAATGCATGCATGGGGAAACAGACACCTTTTTACCATCCCTGCCCTGGAATCCCTGCTGAGGACTTGGTCACCTATCGGCCCCGTCTCTGTGAAGGCTTCTCTGTAGGCAGTATTCCTGAGTACTCTGACAGTCCGGCCCTCCACATACATTCTCAGCAACACTTGCCAGAGGAAGTAAACATTTCATTTTGTAGATGAATAGCTCTTTTAGGCAGTTTCTCCTTTTTAATTTTATTCTCAAGTGCAAAGATCAGCAAATCTAGTCTAGTGCCATGAGCTGTGAGCTGAAAGAGGCTTTCAAATTTTGAAATCATTGAAAACAAAATGAAACAAGAGAAGAATTTATGACGTACGAAAATTGTAGAGAAGTTCTGACTTTTTAAAAAGGATGGAGAAATAAGTGATGCAAAGAAGGAAAGGGGAGAAAGAAGATGCCAAAAAAGAAGAATTAGAGGGGAAAAATGTTGAAAATGACGTTTTCGGAAATGGGATGGAGATCAAGAGAGGGATGGACCAGGAAGGGGAGAGAGAGCTAGGGAATTAAAAGCAAAAAGAAAGAAAAAAGATAAGATACATCACATACAGCTAAAAATTTCCTAGGAAAATTGTAATCATTATGAATTACAAAATGTACTGATAAGAAATAGTTATAATACTTTCTGCACAATGTAAATTTATAACAGGTAATTCTAAAAAAATACTTGAATATACAAACAAGAAAACTGTATAAAGTCAAATTTGGATGTCCATAGCCTTCTTTCCTTGGATCACATCCCGGCACTTTGTTGACATGTGAGGAAAGGCTGATTTCCTTGTTGCAAAAGACACCATTCGATCTTTAAGTTCCACAAGGATGCTCACAGTCTGGGACAAATTTGGTCCTAGGCTTCAAGAGACTTCTGACAGTTTGGAGATATCTTGATTTATTTTCCCAGTTGGATGAGGTAGACACTCCTGGAGTCTCACAGGAAGAGACTGCGATGGAAGTAAATAGCCTGAAATGAGCCTACAGGTGCTCACAACAGAGACAATGTCCCATACAGTATGCCCGCTGTGCAGAGGCTGATAATCTGCATCCTTCCACACTCCCTGGATAGCCTTTTATGGGAAATGTTGCTACAGTCTATTTCCTAACAAGGGATTGTACTTTTCTCCTGATAAAGAGAAGATACATGTGCTTGAGTTTAGATACATACAATTTAAAATTTGAGCAATTATAAATTGTGAAAGTTCATGGAAAACAAAATTCATAAATTTATTTATGAAATAGGTGTACATAACCTTTATGAGTGTAGAGAACTGCCTTCATCTGAGGCATCCAACCGTGCTCAATACTGAATAACTGAAAGAATTCACTCGAAATGTGACATAGTTAAACTGAGACAGTGGAGACCCTAATACATAAGAATAAAATAAATTGCTTACTTGGTGACATGTGAGCCAAATAACGAGGTGATTGCATTTTATACTTTCAATTTTGGTGTGGTTCAATTAAAGGAAACATGAGTCACCTTCAGTACCCAGGCAGCTACGCCTCTCACCCTTCAACAGTCATTTTGCAATTTCCCTTCTTTTTTTACTGGCTACACCTTTTCTACCTGTGAAGGGTTATTCCTCATTCTATAAGCCAGACACTGTATTACATACACATAATACAAAAGGGACATTCAATAGTAGTGAGTCCACAGTAATGTGAACTATGATTAGGAATTTCCTCTCTGATTTATACACCTCTCATATTGAGTCACCTCTTAAATATCTATACCTGAATGTATGACTAAACTTATTTTCCACTGCATTATACTTTCGCTTGGCTTTTCAACCTCGCTATTCAATTTTAACAGAAACACAGCAAACATTTCCTTCTGTGGTAGAAGGTAGGATGGGGACAAGAGTGTTCTTTCCTCCTCTCTATCGGGTCACACTTTCTTCAGATTTTCCTTCTATTCAGAAACCTGACTTTGAGTTAATATATACCGCTCTAACGTGGCCAAGATGTTAACCTTTCATTTGAAACACTTGTGCTAATAGGAATAGCTGAGTTCATGCTGGTGTCAGTGGGACAGCTGAAGAGTCCCTCATCGAGTGCTTGATCTCAAGGAACAGTGACATTGCAGCTTTGTCTCTCTGAGGCAATGATACCAGGAAGTGGCCCCAGAAAAACTTTATACCGGATTCCATGTTCTGTGCACTGTTCCAGAAAGATCTATTTTTGACATGGTGCAGCATCAAAGAGAATAAAGGAGGCTGCGGTGAAGAGGAGAACATCCAACTTGGTGAGAACTAGTGACTAAGACGCCAGCTAAGGAATCGTAAAGACCTTAGTTTGAGTTTGACTTTTGATCCCTACAAGCTGTGCAAACTGAGGAAATTATTTGACTGCCGTAAGGACCTGTTTTCTCATGGCTAAAATAGGGATAATAATAGCACACACCTCATAGTCTTGCTAGGATCTTTAAATGGCAGGATGTGCTACCAACATTCAAAACATGTTGACTTTAATTCTGAAAATCCAGCTGTCATCTGGGGCCACTCTGCCCTTTGGAGAGTTCCATAAACTTTGCCAAAAAGCTAATACAGGACTTGTAGTATTCAAAAGTCTTTGTAACTGATTTATAAGTATTTTTCAGTCTTCCTTGCATGAGATAGGTCAGCTTTCCTTAACAATTCCTTGATGTACACTTGTGACTTCCTATACAACACTTTATTTTTAAACAAGATATACTTCTTTTGCTTGGAAAACTGCTTTAAAAAGTTTGGGGCTAATATGGAAGGATCCACATGTGAAAACATTCTGCCACAGGCCATCATTTCCCCGACCCTGATTTTTTCCTTTTCCTTCATCTTTTTTCCTTCTTTTCCCTTTTTGCTTGACTTCTGTGCTTACACACCCCTGTCTTTTTCCTCTTTCTTTTCCCCCTCTTTTTGTCACTGTACCCTGCACTCCTCCTCAGCCCCCGCTCTCCTGTATTTCTTCCTCTGTGTTCCACATCCATTCTCAGTACCAGTTTCAAGTTCTTCTGCAGAAGAGCTTCACATTGCCTAAAGTCTGGCATACCAGCCTGGGGAGCCGGAGCACTTTGCTTACTTACTTTCCACGGGAGTCCTCTTTTCTATGAATGTGGGTTTCTGCCTAACAGAAGCAGAGCGCTGACTTCATCAAGTACAATGATGTCTCCACCTTGTTCCATAATTACCTCATTGTTTATGCTTTCACAGCTCAGGTGTTTACTATTCTCTTTGCTGTGAATGCTAAATGAGCCTTCTCCTCTGAAGGCTCCTCGTGTCCCATCCTGTTTGGCTCTGTCTGCATTTCCCTCATGTCTCTTAGTTTCTAAGGCCTTGTACTGTTATCATGTGTGAATATCAATGTCCTTTTAAGGAGTGGAATTAGGCCTGGCTAGTTTTAGTTGTTTTTTTTTTTTTTTCATTGTACAGGGTAACAGTGCATGGTTTTGTAGTGTTGTTGTTGTAGTTAAATAAAATGCTGAAATCTTTGAACATAAAATAGCTGCAAAGTAATGATCCATTGGAAAAAGCACATGGACTTTAGTTACACTGTCCCAGGTTCACATAATTGCTCTGTGGTCTTGGTTATGCACATCAGTCAGAGTTTGGGCAAGAGAGCAAAGCCACAGTCAGTATAATGGAAGTGAGGGAATTATTTTAGGAATTAGACCTCAAACCAACATGAGAAGAATTGGGGAAGTGAGAATTAAAGGAGAAGTCAAAGGATCAGAGAAATAAATAGTGAGCAGTCTTCCTAATGTATGAAACAGGTGGGCACATTAGATGTTCCAGGGTGTGTTAGCTTCCCCTTCACAGAGACATAATTATGAGACCCACGACTTAACGGAGGAAAGGTTTAACTGGTTCATGCTTTCAGGCTGCAGTTGGCAGGCTGCAATGCACAAACCTCACTGAGGAAGCACATGGTGGGGGAACACTGCTTAGCCACAGTGGAGAACAGCATCAGAGAGGAACTGGCACAAGACCGTGAATAACACCCCATGCCCGCCTCTGTGACCCCCATACCCACGGCCAGGAGTGAACTCTGCCACTATCCTAGGGGTTTCCTAAGCCAATGATGCTGACATATCAGGAGTGGTGGTCACACAGGGGAATAGGAAAGGTCAGAAAGCCTGTAGGTTTAGTCAGGATCAGAAAGGGAACTTGTGGAGCTGTTTACAGGGAGGTGCTGCATTTGAGTAGCTCCTGCCTCAGCGCTGTGCAGTCCATGTTAGGGACTGGGCCTGTTGTTGTTATTAAGCAGATCAGCAATGTAAGATATGATCTAGACCTAGAGTCCTGGAAGGCAAGAACAAGCTGCTGCTTTTAAACCATGGTGTCTATTTGAATCATTCTCTCAGGGTAATAATAAGTGCTTTACTTTTGCCTTCCAGGTGCATGGAGGTGCCACACTGGTCCAACAAGAACCTGAAGTTATACAAAGAAAGGGATCATGGAACTGCATTTCGAGCTAATCCAAGGTGATATTACAGCCCAACACTGTTTTGTTCTTCAACATCTTTCAGTTCTAGTTTTCTCATAAGAAGGTGGGAGAAACTATTCTGAAAAGCTATCATAAGAAAATAAGATACCAATATATAATTTAACATTTAAATATCCCTCTCTGGTCAGAGCAACAGTGAGAATGTGCTACTAATGAGAGGCAGCACTGTGGCTGAACTGACTTCTCCTGAAGACTGCTTTCAACTTTGTTCTGAAAGATATAAGTGTGGAAGAGAAAAGGTTAAAGAGAAAAGAACCAAAGAAAGCAAAGTCAAGAAAGATTTTTAGGAGCTGAGGGCATTAGCCGATTACAATGCTGACACCTAAATGAAAGGCTATTAGAAACAGATCATCTCTATGTCTTCCATTTAGGACATCATCATCCACAATTGCTTCAATTACACACTTCATTATATACACTCTCGGTTTCTTAAGAACAAGAGAACGCACTATAGCACTTGAAACTTTCACTTTCTTACTCCAGAACTCTGAACACCTCATTAGTGGAGATGTACTTCCTCATGTTTTAAAGCTCAACACTTTTCAAGTCACCTGTGAAAGTAATTTTTGAGAGTTGGTTAGTGTCTTTTATACATTTTACAACACTGACACACCAATTATCACTGTGATAAATCTGAAAGCTTAGTGAAGAAAAGGGAGGAAGAGTTTGAGTGAGCTTTGGACAATTGGACTTGTGGTCCAAAGTGAACTGAACTCTTAGCTCTCATGCGAGGTCATGCCTTTTTTTTTTTTTTTTTGACAGTACTAGGGATCAAACTCAGGCCCTTATGCTTCCAAGGTAGGCATGATACCATTTGAGCTAAATCCCCAGCCCATACTTTCATTCTTTAAAACAGTGTTTCTTCTCAGGAGGGGACTCAGCCCAAAATAAATCCAACACTATTATTCATGTCTAGGAAGGGATTTTTTAAGACTAGAAGTTTTTTTTCCCACTAAAAACATCCTTCTCCTGTCTTCTTCCTTGATCTATAGCATCTGTGTCCTATCATCCTGCCTCACAGAGTCTCTAGGACTTTCACAGAGCTTCTGAAAGAAGACCTCCCTAGGGTCAGCCGCCAATGGCATGTGTGAAGAGTGAATGTTTTCTATTGCTTGTATGTCAATAAAGAAGCTTTTTTCTTTTTCTTTTCTTTTCTTTTCTTTCTTTCTTTCTTTTTTTTTTTTTTTTTTTTTTTTTTTTTTTTTTTTTTTTTTTTTTTTTTTTTTTTTTTTTTTACAAATAATTGTGATTTCAGGCACTCCACCGAGTTCCTCTGGAAAATTCCCAGCTATTGTCCAGCTATTGTCTTCCTCTCTGTCCCTCTCAGTCCTTGTGCAAGTTCTCCATCTCCATTAGTAGATCAGGGCTCAGCAAATTTGTTCAGCAAACAACCAGATAGTAAGTATTTTAGGTTTTGTAGATAAAGAGAGAAAATATGAACAAAAATCATTTAAAATACAACCATTTGAAAATTTATAAAATCATTCTTAGATTTTAGTCATAACAAAGAGCAGGCTAAATTTGGTTTATGGGTAAATTTGTTGATTTTGGGTCTAAACTGTTGCCTATATTTTGATAAGTTTCTTGGTGTCTTAACATGATTTTTGGTTTGGCTTCTTCCTAAATTTTCTGCTATAATTTGTTTTTAGGTACATGCTGACTCACACTAGGCCTTTACCTTTTTTTTACTGATTAGTCTTAGAAAAGCTCTTGGATGTCTTAAAAATGGATAAATCCTCATATGTGATATATGAAATTTTAAGATTGTGGGTTGCAAGATAGCAAAATTAAAATTAAATGGATTGATTCTTTAAGACATATTAAAGTTTGAAATAAATTCTTAGGACTATTTAACAGGATATAAACAATATAAGGGAAGATGTAAATTTTATTGTTCTAACATGACATCAATTAGTAAGAACCTTTTATTAATCTGGATGTGACTCATGATTTACTTTTCCTTCCTGACAGTTCTAATATTATTCCCCCACCATTCATTCAGTACAGATTTATTTCACACCTGTAATTTCCCAGTGATTCTACTAGGTATTACCAAATCAGAAATAAAAGACAAATCTCTGATTTTAAGAACAGAATTTTAGGGGAGGAAAAAGAAAAAAGAAGACTCAAATCTCATGCAAGGTTTGTAAGTGCCATGTCAATTATTAGTCAAGATGAAATCCATGGTGGTGGCACTGTTTGAACAAAATGATGGAGGGGAGAGCTCCAACAGACCCTGATACCTGAGGTATTGCCTAAACTCTAAGAATCTGGCAAGACGCAGAAACAGGGAGAGAGTAGGTGCAGACAGAGTGCAAGCCCTGGAGACTTCCTCATGTGTAAGGCCTGTGTGTGATTTAGTAAAGCCAGACTTGACAGAGTGAAATGTGTCATGCCTGGAACCACGCCTGGCACAAACATGGACGCATGGTCAAGAATGTTGACAGATTGAGTGCCAGGAGATGAGTCTGGAGAGGTAGGCAGGACCGAGATAATCTATGGCAAGCTAAGAAAGTTGGTTTTTATCCAAAAAGCATGGCAGGACTTTATAAATGATCTGACTTGATGATACTTGAATCCTGTGGCAGCGATACAGGAATGAGAATGAAACAAAGCTTGTGCCCGCAGAGCAATTGAGAAGAGAAATGCTGAGAAGCAGAACCACAAAGTCACAGTGAGCACGGGGAGGAGGAATACAACGTGGACTTCTTCTGGATCGCCAAAATATTTATTTACTGTTGTTCTGTCCAGCAAACACAAAAACAGTAGACCTCAGTTTATTTATGTAAGCTTAGATAGTTCTCAAAATGTTTTCAGAGAGATTTACTCCATCTGTCTATGTACTTGTTTTTGAGGACCGGACCAAAGAATTACATGAAAGAGGAAATAATGAACAGTACAGCCCCTGCCACACATACACACTCACACATATGATCCATGGCTGGGTTTTGTTTGTGATGACTCTAATTCCTACTGATCACCTAATTAATCCCAGAGAGATCTAACTCTTGAAAATGCAAATATTATACTTCTTGTTGCAGGGTTAATTTGTATTTACTATCCCCAGTTTGGCTAATGATTTTCTGTCTTCACCATGAATATGTATGACTTACTTTTCACAAGCAGAAAGGGTTTTTTTTTTTTCATTCTCTTTCACGTTCTCCCTGTAGCAGGATTGAATAGGGGAGCCGCCTGCTAATTAAGCCAAGGTAAATTGTAGTAATAAATTTAGAGGAAATCAATGTACTGGAAAAATATATACTGTACTTTTAATATACTAAAGCCTGATAGTCTACCCTGCTACAGTTACTCCATTGCCTCATCTGAAATCATGTTATAACATGATGGATACATTAAGAGCTAGAAGCCATGATGAATCTCAGTCTCAAGCATAGCAGAATAAAGTACTTCTCTTTTCCTTTCCTTTTGACTATCTCCTAGAGAATTTCACAGAAAAGTAATACATAAAAATGTAGTATAGTTTTAGGTGTCTGATTGTTACTCCACAAAATGCCTTCATTTGGTAATTGGAAACTTTAGGCCCTTAGGGATGATACAACATGCAAGAACATCCCTCAGTGTGACAGGCAGCTTGAAGACTGCCCACCGGAAGTGCAGATCACTCTCCTGATGACCTGGTACCTACCTCCTGAAAGCTCTCTGGTGACAAGCAATTTACTTGTTTTAAACTCTGGCATACTTTTAAAGCCCAAATGTTTCAGGAGACATGAAGTTAAATCTATCAGGATGATCAGTTTGTATACTTTAAATGTGTATCAATTTACTAGTGGCTAGAAAAACAAAACTACTAAGGACTGGGCCAGTGTATTTGGGAAATGTGGAAAACGGGAAGAGGACATAACCAGAATCCCGCCTCCCACTCTGCAGCAAGCCCCAGTTCCCCATGAGTCCGATGGCACAAGGCAAAACAACAAACAAACAGGCAGAAAATGAGACTTAGAGAAGAAGCTGAGCCCATGCCAGACCCATGCAACTCTGGGCATCAAAAGATGAAATGCCCTAGCTTGCCACACTTTCTTTCGGTACCAAGCTTTCACGCCTATAATCCAAGCATGTGTAAAGCAGTGAAGAGGCCAGCAATTATGCAGATGGAATTCTCATAGGGTAGGACAGATGTAAATGAAGATCCCGGTGTGGTTCTGCCCTGAGCATCACAGCATGTTGCTACTAGAGGTGAAGATAAGAGTCAAGTCCCCAAATCCATCTGCAGGCCGGAAAGCTCGGCTAATCATAGTCCGATTACACAGTTATTTCTCCAAATAAGATTGTTCCTGATAATTAGCTAGAGACTTGGATCTAGGTAATCACAGCCAAACTTTGAATGAAAATTGTCCTGTTTGGAAATCTACACTGGAAAGTGTTTGTTCAATTTAACTTCCAGTTGGAAGCAGCTTGGAAATAGATGACTACTGTGTCAGTAAATACACTAACCTCTCCCCAGATTTTCATTCACACCTTCTGTTACAATGTTCTTTGCAGACTTTCATATAGTTTCCTTCTTTTCCTTTACATAATTTGCTTAAGTGATTCTTTTTCTTGACATCCACCTCCTTGGGAGGTTCAAAAAACTGGTTTTAAAGGGTTTGCTTTCTTACTTTTCTTTTTAACTTTGGGATAAAGTTTCTCTAAGTCATTATGCTGCTCAGAATGAGCTCAAAGTTGCCATCCTCCTACCTCAGCCTACCAGATTGATGGGCTTATATAAGCCTACATCACCACACTTCACTTTTTATGTTTCTTAAGACCTGTGGCTGGGAGTGGTGTCTGTCACATAAGTGCTTAAACCACCTTTATAGAGCGGATAAAGAAATTGATTGAAAATATTATGCACTGAAAAGGGTATGAAACAGGCAGATAAGCTTACTTTGGAATGGAGATTTCCAAGGATTAATTTTATGGAAAGCAGTGCAATTATTTTCAGATGGTTTAAACTCACAGTTAGCTTTCAAGGTATTCCTCTCCACTATGAGTTGGATACAGGATAAATTTACTTCTCTTCTATACACTTTTGGAATAACAAAAACTTATTTAGTGTCCATTTAATATAAGATTATAGTAACATTCAAATGTGATTCATAATTAAGAAAGTTTATCCAAAGGGTTTAGTGAATGGTCTTGGAAATTATATATTGCACTTCTATTTTCTATGAGCAAATCTCTCATCTCCCACAACACTCAATGTGAAAGATGAAAGATTTTCTTCTTGATAATTCAGTATGGAGAAAGCTATTTAATACACACACACACACACACACACACACACACACACACACACACCAGAAAAGCAAATTCAGGTCTCTTTGCTACATGCTCTAGATGATCACTTATTTGTGCAGTTGACTTGCTGGGGCCTTGCCTAAGTGGGATAAATTACTGCTGGAATAATATTTGTGGTTTTAATAAGTCTATTAATTTCTTAATGCATGCATTAGCACAGGAGTATTTACAGACAGGTTCACAGAAAGTGGACAGGAATATCAGTTTGGATGTGTGTTTAGGCAAATTGTAGAAAGATCATGGCATTTGGGTGGTGTCCTCCATTTATCTCACCAACAATACTTGCAGAAAACAAGTACAGAACAAGTAAAACTAGATGACCCATGTTTGCCTGGCAACCCTGGGAAATAAAGACTTCTAGCCAATGAAGACTGAGTTGTGAAATTTGGT